>OMKZ01034737.1:0-10372 GCA_900302535.1 Neoniphon sammara | reverse complement strand
CAGATGTGAATGACACTGAATAGCTTGTATCCAATATTGAATGTTTATTATCAGCCCATATCTTGTCAATATCAAATATTAGATATTTACCTGAGAGTTGCTGAATTACAAAATTAGCTGTTCTGTAGGTTTTTTTTTAGCTTATATTCAATATATATAGTAATCATCTTACAGAACTCCCAATCAATCCCGTTGAGTTGCATGAAATTTGACAGTTTTTAATACATTAATACAGATCACAGTTGTGGGACAGTGTTTTAGCTCTCAGTCTCCTGAACAGCACTTAAAGGAGTACTCTGTTTTGGGCAAAATACTCTTTTTCCAACTTACCCAGACTGAGACAAGATGTTCAGTAACATTTTCATTAGCCTAGTTCCATCAAAGTGAAAAAATAAACCTTACAGCAATTCTGAAGCTGTCTTATTTACATCATATGTATTTGAAATACACATCTTGGATTTAAAAAAAAATAAAAAAACAAAAACAAGTCGTTTTAGGCAACTTTAGATAGTAGTATAACTGCTGAACACATGTATCCTTCCATCTGTGTTCAGCAGTTATAGTTCCTACTATCTAACTTCTCCTAAAACATTTTTTTTTAATTCCAAGAAGCTTCAAAGTTGCTGTAAGGTTTATTTTTTCACTCTGATGGAGCTAGGCTAATGACCCCTGTAGACTTCAAGTTTTTATGCCGAGCTAACACAAAATGCCACCCATAGGAACCAAACCAGCAGACGTACAGAGGTGAAAATGGTATCGAACAGTCGGAAAAAGGATATTTTGCCCAAAGCATTTAAGTATTCCTTTAACAATGTCATTTTTTTTCTCACACAGTGAAGACTATATCAATTTGGTTTATGAGAAAATTAGCCAATTACGTTCTGTCTTTATGCCCAATTTGTCACTCAATGAGATGTTTTCTTTCTTTAGGATTAATCAATGGATTACTCAGGTGGTTATCGTCTAGTAATAAACAGCAGACAAAACAGACAATTGCAGGATTTGTCTCAGTGTGGGGCTTCCAAATGACTCATTAGAATTGTAACCTCAGACATCTTATTGGACAATAACTCCAATATAGAGAGGTTTTAGCCCTCAGTTATAGAAAGAAGATGTATTTGACACAAGGAGGCCAAAGAAAAGGGGATAGAAGCTATGGGTTGAACACCTTATTTAGTGAGAGAAACTGACTCCGCCAGCTCAGAGTGAGCTTGAGGTGGTGGATAGAGACTGAAATACTGAACTGAGGCTGAAAATGTTGGCATGAACAGGCATATCTATCAAATCCAAAGGAGTTGGATTTGAAAGATTGTGCAGCTTAGACTTTAGAAGTTTATAAGCCTCACAGGACTTAAGAATACAAAAATGGAAAGATTGAGGGGAGGTTGGAGTGGAGGGAGGTGGGGTTCATTCCTATGAAATGAGGTCAATTCCAGCTAATATGGAGAGGTGTGTTCAAGTTGCCTTTCTATCAGGTAATGTGAAAAAAAAGAATTAGCAAAGAGAATGAATAATCTGATTCAACTGATACAGCTCTATAGCATTTTGGTATCTGACCTTTTATTCTTGTTCTGTCACTCTCTCTCTCTCTCTCTCTCTCTCTCTCTCTCTCACCATTTGTTTGTGTAGTCTCAGTGCATTTTGCACAAAGCAGCTGAAGGAGCTGTCCACATTTAATGCAGGCTGGAGTGACGCCACACATTGTAACCTCTTCTGTTTCTCCTTAACCTTCTCTCAATATTTTTTTCCATTATGCCCTTTTGATATACAACACACACGCATGCACACACACACTTTACACACTTTGATATTTTCACTGTCAAAAGTTCGGATAACAGTCTTGTCAAGAAAAAGCAACCGGCTCAGATTGGCACAGAGCTAGTCTCTCCCCAGCTCCCAGGCTGCTGCCTGTCTGGACGCAATGAAGTGTAAAGGGCTGCTCGTTGGAGGTCTGACCCTGCCACTGGCCCTGTGTAATCACCTCCTATAGGGAAATGTTGGTGAAGAACCGAACCCGAGCAGTTCTTCAAAACAAGCGACTTGAGTGGGCTAATTTCCATTAACCATCACAAAAAGGAATGAGGAGATTGATGTAGAATTCAGATTTAAAGTACAGTGGGATCAAGTTCAACCTTGCAAGCCAGCCGAATCTTGTAGGTTTTTACACTGCAGGCTACCCACTACATCAGTAGCATTTAGAAGACACGGGTTGTCCAAAATTGAAATGGACCAATCAGCTTCACCTTCAAGTTTGTTGCTAGGGAAGACATGAGTCTCCCATTCAGCCATGAGCTGGAGAATTGTTAACAGTGAGATGAGTGAAAGTAAAGAGATATGACTCCTGTGTTTTATATAGTCTTTATTTGGGATTCATACCCCTACACCCTAATGTCATTTGAACTTTTAAATGGTTGAAGCTGCAATATTTAATTACTATTTAATTATTTTCTTTTGCCTATCCATATAACATAATAGTGCTTCAGCCTATTGCCAGATCATGAAAGCTTTTGCCTTTTCTGTTCCAAAAATCTGCTGTGAGGTGAGTCGTTCCTGAGAAAATCCTCTAGTAATAAATACATAAATAGAAGAACCACTGGCTAGTTAGCATGAGTCGCCATAGCCTGCATGGCCAAAGAGACAAAGAAAAAAGCGTCTCCCACAGAAACTCAAGAAAAAGATGTCACAGTACTGCCCACGCTGTTTGATTGACAGGTGATCTCTGGGAACGGCAGTGCAAAACACCATAGCAATGATTGCTGGGCACCAACAATGGCAACAGAATATTAAGAGAAACTTACAAAGTGATGCACCTCCTGTGCCCACCCGTGTCTGATTTTCAAAATCATGTGAGTAGAGAGTTCTTATTCAGATGCTCTGCAATTAATTAGCTGTGTGTCTTCTCTTAAAACCCCAATTTCTTTGGCCTTCTTAGTGGTAGAGGAATGGGTTTGCCTTGGATCCCAGCAGTAAGAGCAGGACTGTCTTTAAAAAAAAGAACTGTGTTTAAAAAAAGATAAAACAAATCACAGAAAAGATGATTGGCTAGTGTGCCACCATTTGGAATGGTTTGATCACCATAAGTTCATTCACTGATTATAAATTAAAATGTATTAAATTTAAATATAAATTTTTGCGGGTTTTCCATTGCTAATCATCTCAATAGAGCAGAAAAAAAAGCACAGTTCTCACTGTTTTTTTATGTGTTGCTAATTGTGAGTCTCATGAGGACTGGACATGAGAAGGGACACACACACAGAGACGCAAAACACACACAGACAGATATCCCTATATACTCTGTGGTTGAATAGGCTTTTATTTTTTTTAGTTGGTCACATATCACAATACAGTCTCTCTCTCTCTCTCTCTCTCTCCCTCTCCAACCTCCCCCCCTCCATCTTCCTCCCACCTGCCTCCTCCTCCCACATCCTCCTCTCTCCATGGCTGTGATAGTTACCATGGAAACAGTAGAGGGGGTTTGGAGGGATGCTGCCATGTAGATGCCAATGTGCGGGCGAGTGGCATCTTGGCACTTTCACAACCTCTTCCTTTTCTGTCCAGAGAGGAAATATTAGTTAATGACATCTAAGAGGGAGCTACTGCACAGACTGCCAGACAGGCAGTTTTCTTGTGCGAGGGGGATGAGAGAAATCTGTCTTATTTCATATCAAAGTAAAGCGAAGTTAAATCAAGTGGAATAAAAATAGCTGTAGGTATGTTTGAGCCATCTTCAGCCAGGACACGTCATAAAAATCAATCAATCAATCAATCAATAACTAAAATGGATGTAGACAGGGTGTGTTAAAGCAAGAGCCATAAAAGGAAGCACAAATGCAGTTAATTAAAGGTCATTGCATAAATGTCAGTCTGTACTAAGTCATAGCACTTAATGTAAAGATCCAGGATGTTTCCCCCTGTAATATGTTTTTAAGACAATCTTCAGTCAGACAGACTCACAGCAGCATGAGTAATTAGTAGTTAAGTGCTGCTAGTGGGGGAACCTGTCATGGCCTGTGTTCTGCATGGCTGCACACATCACTGCCACCCTCCTACTGTGGGCAGAGGAAAAAACTCACCACTCCCACTCCACCCATTATTTTAGGGTTAACATTAAATAGTGTCCGACTTAACAGCACTTTGCTATGTATCAGGGATGTCAGTTTACCATGCGCAGTCTTCTCCGCCTGTTTAGGACTTGGGTTCTTTCATTCTAGTTCTCCTACTTGGCAAGATTTTAACCTCTCTCCCATTCCTCCCATCCCTCTCTGATTGAAATGTTTTAGATTCGCCAAGTTTCCCCACATGAAATTCTGGTCCGAAGTCGCTGGTAGGAAATCTTCTCTGCTCATTGTAAAAACTCAAAAGGTAATTCCAAAAGTGTCTAAATGTGAGTGAGTGCTACATCCAGAGAGCACTGGACTGGAATCAATATTAAATGTATTGCCTATCTGGTTCCTTTGGTGTCTTTTGGTATAAAACGGTTAGACTGGCCGGGTTGGTTAACGTGCGTGTGCTGAATGCCAATGCTCTTGACACCTAATACTTACTCTTGGGGAACCACTGTTTTGTTCAAAAACTCACTATCCTTAAAACCCAGTGAAACCATCAGAGATGGCATTGTGTCCAGCCCATTGATGTATTATGTTCCTGCCAAATCCAGATTGGTGATTCCTTGGTAGCGCTTAGCAAGGAAACCGTTTAACTAGTTATTTACTGTGGATTCACAATTTTGACTGAGTAACTTAATTTAAGTATTGGGTGATGAATATTAAGACCGCTGCAATCTCCCACTCTATCTGATTTCCTAAATTTCCTTGATTTCTTTTGATGCCTAAACATGATAAAAGTTTGTTAATCCTCACTTTGAGAGCACACTATCGTGATCTGTTTCATTTGTTCTTATCTTGTCTTGACTGGCTCAGTGCTCGTCATGTTGGACAGTAGCAAAACAAGCCTGTACCTTCACATTTTAACAGCCAAATTGTCTGAGGCCTTCATCTTTTTGTTAATTATTTCAGTTTTCCCCTTTATACCATCATAAATTTTCTAATTGACACATTCCAAGATGGAAAAAGCCAACAAATCCTTTCGAGTCCTCTGTTGATTGAGCATATTTATGCTTTAGAGAAGTTGTGGGCAACCATGTGCCACAGAGGGCAGAGAGCCTGCAAGTTTTCATTCCAACCAAACACTACAGCAGCTGATTTCACTGATTAGCTCACCTTCAAGCAGAGAGCAAGAGCTAATCAGCGAAATCACCTGGTGTCGTGTAATGAAAACCTGCAGACTGTGGCCTCCATGGCATGTTTGCCCACCCCTCCCTTAGAGAGACTGTGCAAAATCAGAGCAGAAATTGAAAGCTCATAAATTACATTTTTACCTTCATATGTTAAATCACCATACGAGAATGTTTACTATACCAATGAAAGAATATTATCTGGCCAAAATTGTGCTGCAGATGTTGATGGACCTTCAAGCTACACAGACAAAAAAATATGGACTTTCTTCATGCCAATGTTTTTTTCATATTTAATCAAAGCGTCTACTAAGTAAGATGGCGGCATTTCAGTGATGTTTTGGCTCAGGCTGAGAAAGCACCTAGTGGAGGACAGTGATGAGGGCAGTCCTGGGACCAGCACGACGTATCAGCCGGTTGGCAGCAAGCTTACCAATCCATACAGCTATTGCAGGAAAGACAAGGCCTTAGTAAAGAGTTTTTTTTTCTTTTATCTTTTTTTTAAATTCAGGGAGACATACACCTTAACCATACAGAATACTATTCTGTAACATTTTTCTAAGAAGCAACAGAACAGCTATCACAATCTTGAAAGTTGTCTTAGATGGTGTCACACACACACACACACACACACACAAAGAAAAAAAAAAGAAAAACATAAGGAAATCAGGGGAATAAATAAATACAAACAAGACTCAATGCTAAGAGTCTAACAGCCTCACTAGCAGTCTGTAGAGGAAACCAAAGTGGTTGTTTTGGCTGTCTGAGTAAATTCTTCCCAGAACAACTAAATTATGCAAATACTGTGCTTGCCTTATTTTACATCACATAATACAAGAGCACAGCTTACCACTTAAGTAAAGAGATAATATTAAATTGCTCCTTCACTTTCTGTACTTACTGTAGGCTTGTTGCCTACATACAGTTCTGGCGTGCTGCAGCTCTTAAACAGGTTACCTGAGTAGTAAATATGTGTGTCTTATAATAATAATCTGAGCCTGTCAGTGGCAAAACAAGCACTTTTAGAGGACGTTCTTTGACGCCGACAGGTTGCCCCATTGGATTACATTGCAGTTGTGTTTTGCAGTTGCCTGTTATAGTGTTCTTGCACAATACTGGACCAATTCCAAAACTTTTTGTTTCTATTAATTATTTAGACCCAAATAGATGGGAAAATAGGGCCCAGGTTAAAAAATACCTGAATTATATGATGCTGTGTTGCCCTTAGAATGTTTTCTTATCCAGCAATGTACGGCATGATCTGTGGAGTGTAATTTCAGCAGCAGCAACAGTTCTACAGAACGAGTTTTAAAGTTTGTTTCTTGGCATTGAAGTTCAGCATATTTTCTGATGAAAATGTAACCTTTAAAAAACACATCAAATAGAAATACTGATTTGAAATGCTCCGAATCAACTGTGGATGCAGAATATTGGTTTCAGTCCTGCTGTAATAGATGGATAAATAGGCTAAATAACACAATTGAGGCAAACAATGGCATGGTTTCTATGTGCCTCCTTGCGTGTATTTGTGAAACAATTAAGAAAGCACTTTGGCCTGTGTATTGTATGCCAGGGCTTCCATTTAGATTAACCAGTAGCTCCAATTAGGAGCAGACGCTTCCTCTCTCTGTGTATGTGCCAGTCTCTAATGGCTGGATAGATTGATTTAAATGCAAACTAGAGAGGATTTAATGAACTGCTTCTACAGAAAGTGTTTAATAGGAAATTCCACACCCCCAGACAGGTTGCAAAATGGCTCACACACCATTCATTATGCATTGTTGTATTTTTCTTTGGAAAAAACAAAATACATTTGCACTGGAATAATAGGCGCTAAGCAACTCACAAAGAAAGGGTCGATTGACATTTGACACATGGGACGTGTTGATGCTGGTGAAAAGAATTAGTTTAACAGGAAAGACAAACTAAAAACAGATTATATTTGGGCTTGGAGCTCACATAAGCTAAATTACACAAAACGCATAAGATCACCTGGACTGCAGGACAAAGGATTGCATACTGACAGCACAACCATAGAGTCAAATATGACAATCCGCAAAACGTGATATGTGGATGGGCTTGTTCTGGATATACTGGACTGATAGACTGAGAGACAGCTGATAGACAAATCAGTTGCCTGTATCTGCGTTTTGTGTATGAGCTGGGCCAATGCGCAGGTGGGCCTGGCCTGGATGAGCCATGAATTGGAAAAGATTTTGGATTGTGTTTTGCCCTGAGCTTTATGCAGTGTATCTCCTTAACGGGGTTCCCACAGTCATGGAAAACCTGGAAAAGTCATGGAATCTTAAAATCTCATTTTCCAGGCCTGGAAAAGACATGGAATTAAGTAAAATCATCAAAAACTTTAGAAAAGTCATGGAATTCAATGTTGTCTGTATTGACATTAATTACAGTAATCTTCCAAGGATAACTTCCACATAACATCTTGATGTGCAAATCTGACTTTCTGTAACTGTTTGTATAATGTACCATGTGGTGACGCATGACTATGTTATGCTCCTTCAGTTTAACTTCTCCTCATGTATTTCTAGGTTGTAAATGGTCATGGAGATTTATAATGGGTCCTTGAAAAGTCATAGAGAAGTTTTGAAATTTGTCTGTGAAAATGTGTGGGAACCCTGAAAAGGTAACACAATTTTATCTCAAAGGTTAAATATGAAACAACAGAGAATTATAGCTCACTTTAAGCTACAGTGTGCAACTTCTCTCCTTGAGGCCTCGCCCTCAGTTGTTCCCAACCAGCCTGTCATTCATTTTGATGAGCCGCCCACCTTGAAATGGCATCCAGTCTGAGACAGAGATAACCGATATTCATAAAGTTACTACAGGCGCTGAAGAAGCAGATGGTGAAAACAGCCAATCCACCAAACCACCCCTAAATCAATGCTAATACTCACAGTGTAGACACCACTGATGTCTCTTTACATACTTCTGCCACTTGTACAATGCCCATGACTGAGCCCAGTCACACCATTTTGTGAGCAGGTCAGGCGTGGGCAGGCCAGCAGGTGGGAACAGTCAGTTAGTTGGGGGGAGGGAAGAGAATGTGTGTGGTGAGCAGAGAAAGCGTCCCTTTGCTTTAATAGTTTAGTGTTGCGTGTATTCAAAGAGTCATTCTGCTTCTCTTCGCCTACTCTGCCACTTAAAAAACGTGCAAGACAGTGGCTGTGAAGAGCCAGGCAGAGGAAGTGTGTATTTGGTTGGGTCAAGTTGGTGAGAAGATAAAAGGAGTGCGCGTGGGCATGTACATTCACTGATAGGTTTGGGTGGTAACATTTCTTTAATCGATGACATGTCTTAGGACAGTTGACCTTGAACACTGCTGCAACTCCAGCTGAACACTCGCTGTTGGCTTCAATCACTTGAGGGCAAACTGAGCCAAGTTTAGAGAAATAAAATATGGCTCTGCGTATTTGGGCATTATTGTCTCGTGTGCGTCTTGTTTCAAAGCACTACCTTCATATATCTTCATGGACCCATCTTGGTGTCTTTACTTGCTTTATACTTTGACACTTTAATCCTGATATTTGTGCTTTACCTGGGTGTCAGTTACAGTTACAGTTGGCATTTAGCAGGCATTTTTATCCAGAGCGATGTACACATGAGTGTCAACATGTAATTGGACTTTGTGGTTTTGGTAAACTTGATTTCAAAGGAAATAAACCTGTTTTTACTCCATCAAATGTATCTGAATCTAGCAGTTTCTGGGTAACAATAAGTAATTGAAAACGATGCACTTTCAAACTTCAAGTCTGGCACCTATAAGTGGAAATAATTAGAGGCAGTATTTAAACATAACCTGTAGAGATGAATGCATTGACATTTGAATGCTCCCAAGAATTGAAATACAGCAATGGGGTGCAGAATGAGTTCTTTTATACCTAATAGCTATCAGCAAAAATAAAAATACCCAATGATAAAAATACATTTATACTACAACCAAAAAGATGAAGTAGAACATTTCTGGAGGTGTGACATGTTAGGAAGTAATAATATCACTTTATTTTCTTTCATCATCAGTTATTTGAACATCATAATAAGTATGATGAAATTACTATGTTTGACTACATTTTCTGAGGAGTCAAACATAATCACGTGCATGTAATTGTAATCCTTCCTTGCAAATGCTAAATTTCCATTCTTTTTTGTACGTTTTTCTTTTGTACAGACATATCCTGCACTGAGGTCTTGACATGTCATGTTCTATTTCCCATTTCCCAGACCAGCTTCATGCAAGGTGGTGCCTCCCACGTCAGCATGTCAGTCCCACCTGTGGCCGTCTGTTTTGTTTTTGTTGCATTTGCTTGAATAAAATAATTGAACACTATTTTCCCGATCTGTTGATTCCCTGCTGTTCTTTTCTGTTTAGGGCTCATTTATACTTTTACAACTGTGTTCAAAGAGAATTGTTTTCTATCTCTTGTGCTTTGTTACCAGATGTTGGTGACCACACCAGAGAAGTGGGACGTTGTGACCAGGAAGAGTGTTGGAGATGTGGCCCTCTCCCAGATTGTCCGGCTGTTGATCCTAGATGAGGTTCATCTTCTCCATGAGGATCGAGGACCTGTGCTGGAGAGCCTGGTTGCCAGGACCATCAGACAGGTCTGTCTTTATGACTCAAATGTCTCCCTGTTGTTTAAATATAATCATTTTGATCCCCTGAACCTCAATCCCCCTTTGAGGTGGTTTGAGTGAGTGTCTAAAGTGCTTTAATGTTTGACTTACAGGAACAGACTTGTAAATACTTGGAACTTCTTTCTTCCCTCACCTTGATATTTATTCTGGCTACAAAATGTTTTTGTCATGCATACTGAAGATTCTGAAGTACAGCCATAGTCAAAAACCAAAGTGATGGGTTAGACCAGTGGTTCTTCAACTTTTTCACTCGTGACCCCTTAAAACGAAGTGATGCCTACCCACAACCCCCCTCACAGGCTGTGTATGCAGAGCTGTGATCAGTCCAACTGGAGAGCAGCTCCATTTTCAGGTTGTTTTATTTATTTATTGATCAAAGGAGGCCTCCCATTTTAAAATCACTCAGCATTTCATAGGAAAATAATAAAAAATGGAGAAAACATGAAAAAATAAACCTGATAATAATCATCTGAATATAATCTT
>OMKZ01034736.1:0-10042 GCA_900302535.1 Neoniphon sammara | reverse complement strand
AATGACCACCATTGTCATCATCATCACCATCATTATCATTATTGTCACTGCCGTCTTCCATCGTTTTCATCAAAGCTTCTCTCATCTTACGACTTCATTCTCACCCTACCCATCATAAAATCGCGGCTACATCATTTTCTGTGATTTGCTCCAGTCCTCTTGATGGAGGTAACTAATTTCATTGTCATTTTAATTTCTGTGAAATGGTCAAGACATATTTGCATATATGTATTCACAGTGGATGTCCTTTTATGTGTTTTAAAGTGGGGTGACCAATGC
Organism: Neoniphon sammara; assembly: GCA_900302535.1. NCBI lineage: Eukaryota > Metazoa > Chordata > Actinopteri > Holocentriformes > Holocentridae > Neoniphon > Neoniphon sammara. Next base: position 9,763 of record OMKZ01034736.1, on the reverse strand, counting down.
TTGTCTGTGTCCTCCTATATGAAATAATATACACTGCTGATAAAAATGTTTCAGGGATACACTCTGGAGGAGGAGCCAGACGCTTGCTGTGGTCGCTGTGTTCCCACTGCCTGCATCATGCAAAGGCCAGACGGACACATTATGAGTCTGCGGGTAGGTGCTACACAGAAAAGATGCTGCCTTGTTGATATAAACCCCATCACACTTATACAGCACATGTGCAGCACTCATACATTGGCTGTTGCAATTAAAAATAATAAAAATTTTGACGTTTTGGATTTTTTTTTAGCACATTAACTTGTGCAGCAGGGTGGTGTTAAGGGCCGATTGTCCTTCAGCCTAGGTTCAGTTCTTTTGACAGCAAGAATCCGGCCTGCTGAAGTGTCCTTGAGAAAAATACTGAATCCTTACTAGTGTGAGCAGTGCTGCTCTGTAGCTGACCCTGCGGTTTGACCTCCCTGTGGAGGGGAGGCAGGAATAAAAATATTTCATTTTTCCTTTGGGGATCCACAGACTACTGTCACCAAATCAGCTAATCCTCTATGTGCTGAGTAGGTTTTTTAGGACTGCAAGGCAGATTAAATTTGTAAAAGAGTATAGCTGGGTATGAATTAACTATATTTTTTCTTCATTCCATAAATAAAGATTTTATATGAAGCCAGCAGCAAAGATAAATATCATGGGCATGCACATGTGCACACACATTATACCCCTCCCTCTCTCTCTCTCTCTCTCTCTCTCTCTCTCTCTCCCTCTCCCTCTCCCTCTCCCTCTCCCTCTCTTAGGTGAATACCACTCATGAAGATGGTTGCAGCCTGTACAGCTGTGGTGTAAACATCAAGGGAGATTTGGTCCTGCAGGCTAAAGTGACGACCTGCCCTCCATTTGATCGCCAAGCCTGTCTGGACGAGGGGGTATGGCCAGAGTTCAACCTGACATCCATCCTACCACACCTAAACCTGTAGCTATAAGAAACTGTTCTTAAATTTCTTCCCTCCCTTCTATTGTTTTTCAGGGGAAAGTCAGCCAGATTGGAACCAGTTGCTGTGAGATGTGTGAGTAGCACTTTGCCCTAAGTCTGGTGCATTTGACAGTATCAGTTTGCTTTAATAATCTTGGTGTGTGTATCTGTGTGTGTGTGCACGTGTGTGTGTGTGTGTAGGCACGGAGCCAGAGTGTAGGAAGACTGCGGGAACCCTTAACTACATCAGAGTAGATAACTGCCAATCAGAGCAGCAGATAGAATTGCACTATTGTGAGGTGAGATACCACACACATGCAAGCACACTCTTAATTATAAAGGTTAACACTTATTACCCAAGTGGATTAGTCTGTAAAGTTCAATGGAAGCGTAACCCTTATGGCCCCACCCTCCCCATCTCCACCTTTTGCTCTGTGTTTCAGGGGAAGTGTCGCAGCAAGTCCATGTATTCCCTGGAGAGGGCTGCGGTGGAGCAAGAGTGTGTGTGTTGCGCTGCCGTGGAGACGGAGCCTCTCAGTGTGCCCATTCTGTGCACCAACGGCACCCGTACCCAACACACAGTCCTGTCCGTCACTGCCTGTGACTGTCTGTCCAAACACTGCACTTAGAGAGAGAGAGACAGAGAGAGAGCGGAAGAGAGAGAGAGAGAGAGAGAGAGAGAGAGCTATTGAATTGAATTGTGTGTGAGAGAGAGAGATGTATTAAGTTTATACAGTATGTGTGTATCCAAATAAACATGCACTTATATAAAAATAAATACTATTAATTTCTTCAAGCACTATTATTTTGTCTGTGTTGATTTAAAGAATGGGCTCAAGGCATTCAGGTCGCTATTTCCCGGATTAAAAATTAGTATAATATTTCTGTAATCCCACATGGAATTTGTTTTGTGTCTTTCAAAAATTAACGATTAAAGTGCCTTTTTTTTTTTTGTTAGATTCTCTGAGATAATAAGCCTGCTTTGGCACAGATTTAATTTTTTTGTGCGTCACCTCAGGGGCCTGCAGAGGGTACACGAGGTTCACTTTCAAGTCTGGTCACCCGTAAGCTCTTTCCTCCCTCTCTGGTGAACACATACACGCCCACACTAGCTCTCTCACTCGCATCGATAATATGCAGCACACCTTTCTGCCCTACCTTATGGAAGGGTCAGGGAATTAGCCGCCCTGGGTGTGTGCGCGCGCGTGTTAAGCCTGGGGTTCCGGGAGCGCGCGCGGATTGTCCACCATCTCAGCCCCCGAGCCTGTGCGCCTCGCACGTCTTATTATCCATCTCCAAAGCAACGAATTGATCCTCCACGGGAACTGGTAAGTAGGCCGCACTTTTATCATCGCTTTGCACCTCCTTATATATAAACTAGGCTATCCTGAATCGAAAACAAATTTGCTAGGGGTTTTTGATATTTGTAATTACTGTTTAAATGCTCCAGTGACCTGTGTGGCTTCATCTTTTCACACTTTTGCGCAAATTTTGTTCGAAGTATCCGGACTTCTGAATCAAAACTGTAGTCTACCTCTGGGGCCTGACCTTTGTACTGCTTTTATAATTTAAATCTCCAGGTGTGATTTGTACCAGCTGCTTTAGAGTTGTTTTTGTCCTACGACTAAATCTGCGTGGAGACAACTGTTGCGCCCATGGGAATTTAATGAAAAATATTTATCTAGAGTATATATTGTCATCTGACTGGGAATTAATGAGACAAAGTGGAAATTAATAAGTTGCGTATCTGTTTTTATCTCTAAATAGATTTATAAAACTTCTAAGTATGGTTTGCAAGTCATGTGTTGTTGGGCGTGTTTGTGTGTGTGTGTGCGTGCGTGTGTGTGTGTGTGGTGGCGTATGGGGGGCGTGGGGTTCTCTAAATTGTGGCATTAGACGTGAGCAGGCAGCTGTTATTATTAGCCATGTGTACGTAATCTGCTGTTTTCCGGGAGAGACAGTACATAGCCTCCCTTCTTTCCCCCAGTTGCTCTGCCCTTTTAATGTGAGGGTGCCACTGACCCTGTAGTGCCTGTGGTGTTGAGCTGTCAGCAGGCTTACAAGCCTAAGCCCCGCGCTGCCCGCTAGATTGGTTTTCTTTAGAGCAAAAGGAGACGCACGCTTGTCGTGCACACTTGGACGCACTTACACTTTCTCTTTCTATGTTTCTGCCTGCCTCAAAAGCAAAAGGCGTCAGTCACCCCTTTAACCTGGAACTGTGGAATTTCCCACAGTTTGAATTCAGACTTTTTCTCTTTCACACATGCACACACACAAAAAAAGCCCCTCTATAGTTGTTGCACTGATTTAAATTCTTTATTCCATATGCATATTGATAATAGTTGGGCTATGTCAGCATCTCCATAATGTGAGACTCCAGGAATATCAGCCCTGTGATTAATGCATCACAACGTGCAGTCTGTGGCTGACAACAAACTAAAACAACCTCTTGCAGTTTCTCAGAAAACAACAATGCTGACACTACATGTGTAAGTATAGAGGAGAATAGAATAGAGTAGAATACCTTTATTGTCATTATTATTTATTGCACAATGAGATTTACTATGCAAACCCCTAACAGGTGCTTATAAATACACACATAAAGAAATAATAGGAATATTTATACACAATAATATAACTATTTTTGGTAGAAATAGTCCAATTAAAACAGATGTATTATTCTGTCTGCCAGGCATTAGTGTTCAGTAAATCAAATCTGATAAGTCATATGGCCATATAGACTGAACGTCTCTATGGCTGAACATGACCTTCTGAACTGTGACCAGAAGGCTATATTCTCCCTTTCCATCTGGGCACTATGTTTGCTAACACAGGGTAAACTGGGATTATCATGGATGTGTGACTATTTATGTGTTAACTAGGGTTTGTTTAGGAGTATTTACATGTATTTAATCTCTACCACTACCTTTGGCCACTCTCAAGCAAGCTCAAAAGGATTTCTGAGTGTGTACCAGACATACTGTAGGTTGATTGCTGTGTTTACATGTTTCTTATTTTGATCAGGAAATAAGAGGACTCCTGCTGCTATAATGCTTCTTAGAAAGACGTATTTTTTACTGGTGGCTCAGGCAGCGAGATTATATAACATGAATCCACAGCTTCCTTGTTGTGTCTGTCACATGACATCCCCTTTTCTCTCAGCCATCTCCATCTTCATTAATAAAAATACATTTGAGAGAAACAGAAGAACAGTCCTTAATCAATAATGCAGAATTTCAACAGATTGACATTTTTGAGCCTGAATAAGAGTTTAGTTAAAACAGTTTTCATTCTTTATGCTTTTTTGTGTTTGTTTGTTTTTTGTTTTGATTTGTTTTGTTTTTGCAAACATATCCACTTGCCTTCATTTTATATTCTTTATTCAGTATGTATTGAGGGAGACAAAATATGGAAAGCTCAGGTGGGATTTGATTATATACTGGTGGGGATAAACGTGCTCGCAGACATGGGGAACTTAACCACTCAGCTGTCTCTAGGCACTTCATTCTTCCTCGCAGAAGAATGAGTCCAGTGACCAAATTACCCCAACAGATTGTAAACTGTGCCGCTTGGATTGCAGCGTGAGCTTAATCTCGGCAAATAGAGCCTGCAGCCTCAATTGAGTAAAAAAACACACTGGACAGCTTAACTTTCACTGCTAGATTTGATGTGCCAGTCTAAAACGGCCAGTACTTTGTACATTTCACATTATATTTGAAGTAAAAAATCAACCTAAATTTTATGTTTCAGCTCTGTACACACACTGATATTGGATTACACGGGTCACAGGAACAAGAAAATTTATTAATTTTCAAGATATTTTACTGATATGAGCTTTGTAAATTTAAAGGTACACTGTGCACGCTAACCAAGGGTTGATTGAAGTGAGTGCCTTTTGGATTTAACTGACAAAAAAAGCATGTAATCTATTAGTGAGTTGGGCTGACACTTAGAGAAAACAGTTTTCCTTGGGGGAATTATGTTATTTTTCAGCTCTGCTTAATTTTTGCAATTTGAGAATATTATTAAATTATTATTATGGGAAATCAGACCAACATTTCAAATCAGTGTTTTCATCAAGACTACCCAGTCATCCCAACTTTTAGACACTGAACTCCTCTATTTCCCTTCGCCCCTTGTTTTTCTAACAGAGGGATGGAACGGAAAAGGACGTATGCCCGTCACCACCGCAATGAGTGAGTCGTCCATTCATTCGGGGAAGCTTGTTTCATTGGCCCGCTCACTATCTGGGCTTGGGCTGGATGCTGCCAATGGAGGCCTTGTCAACCTCCCTGATGATGATGAGCCTCCTCCTCCGGTATGATCTCCTCTGAATGCAAACACTTGCTTTAGCATATTATAATTTATCATCTCTTACACCAGCAATACAACCCCTGTCCACTGCCTCCATGTCAGAGTTTTATTTTAACAATGGAAGTCAACACATCTACACAGATGGGACATGGGTTACTCCTACATGGCTAACACAGACACACTGAACTTTGCCTAAAGCTCCTAAACTAGATCCTGGATTCCCTTCTCGCCTTCTTTTATCCCTGCACTCATTAATTTTTGGTGTTTGTTTTTAGGAATCTGGCATTGAGCTAGGCCCTGGACTGTACTTTGCCGATGGCAGGAGAAAGGTGGACTACGTTCTCTGCTACAAATACAAGAAAAGGCGAGGATCCAAGTCGCGCCTTTCCATTTCGTCCAATGGGAGTATACCAATATCAGCAGCAGGCCGACGGGATACAGAACCGGAGATCGCGGAGGCGGGCATGGTGGCTGCGGATTCGGAGGAGTCAAAGCTGACTGAGGAGGAGAAGGCCGTAATGCGGGAGGAGTTTGAAGGTCGACTGCTGGAAGCTGGGATACAGCTGGAACGCGATAAAGAGGTATGTGTCTGATTACCTTTACAGTGTGCACTTTGTTGTATAGAGAGGCCCTTACTCCACCGTGTATGGCACTATAACACTGAAAGGGAAAGATGTGCAAGATTGCAGAAAACCATCAGCTTGGAAATGTGAAATGTCTGTGTTTATATTTTCATATGCTAGGTAGTGTGATAGACATGTAAGGGCCAGGGCTGCCCTGAAGTAATGTGAGTACAAATCCTGTGACTGAATGGCTGCCATGTAGGTTAAGGATAAAACTCAACTTGTCCTTAGAAGCTGGAGGACACGCCTGATGTCTAATTAAAGAGATCTTCCCTATTAAAGTTCAATAACACTTATGAAGTCTACACTGATAACGTAACCACAATGAAATACAATATGTGCCTTTTTTATGGGAGAGAGCGTGCTTTTGGGTTTGTTTTTGTGTGCATATACACGTGTACGCATGTGTTTTCGAGTGTGTGTGCACGTGTGGGTTTTTTTTTGGGTATGTGTGCGTGGGTGTGCACATGCATGCGTGTATTTGGGTGACAGAAGGTTGCATGTAAAATTGGCTACTGTTTTGGTTGAGGATTAAGACAGCTGACAGTTAGTGAGAAGCCAAAGGCCAGATTATTCGCCCTTATTAGAGAGCGATCCACTACTTGGAAGTGTGTGTGTTGGCATGTGCCTGCATATGGTACTACAGTTGTGCTGGTGGGTTTAATTGAGGTCGAATGGAAAGAATGAAGAGCTGAGTGTCAATCATTGTGTACAGTATCTGTGTCTGTCTGTCCATGGCCATCAAAACCATCTTTGCAGAATTAATGAATGATTCATCTGAATATTCAATTTCATGCATTGGGATGTGGGTGTTTTTATGTATCCACATGTGTATGCAGTGATCTCATGAATGTGCTGCCATTTTTGTGCAGCTCTGTAGTCTAACTGTGGAACTCACTACATCACTAGCTACATCTTTTAATCAGCATCATCATTCTTTCCAGGACCTTCCAGTGAGTTTGTATTTATTTTGAAAGTAGAACAGCTAGCTTGCCCTCTTCATATTCTTATCAAGCCAAAGTAGGCACTCCTGACTGTCATGCTTAAAGTTGAACAATGTCTGGTACAGTGGAAAAGGTTGTAATGAGCCTTTAATGCCATCATTAGAAAGAGTTAATTTGCTTGAACAGGCAATGTTAAACCTGTTGGGTGTGCCTTGCTCCAAAGACACTCATTTTGTCACACTATATAGGTCTGTGATAATAACATTGAATTAGATTTTCAGATCATGCTTAAAATCACATTTTGTATGGTATTTGATGTTTGATGTGATCAAATAATGCATGGAAGGTTTGTGTTCACAGTTCACATCAATATGTGTGTTTATGTGTCTGTTTGTGTATAGAGGTCGCATGGTATAGGGTTTATCCGACTGCACATCCCATGGCCAATTCTCAGCCGAGAAGCGGAGCTTCAGAAGATCAAAGTTGCTGTGAAGAAGGTCAGCTTTTTCTCCTTTTCTTTACACAGCCATTCTTTACATAGTCATTGTTATTCTTATTATAAAAAGAGTCTGTCCCTTTAGCCAATAACTTTAGAATGTAACCTGGATAGTGATGAGCTATGTAAGATCATGCAGTATGTGTGGCGTGGTAAATATATTGTTTTATTGACTAGATTTGATCAAGTTGTATTATTTCTATGCTTTAATTGAGCAGAAATGTGAGTTGCGGAAACGGACAGGCGTTGCTGGACTATGGGATCGCATGATGACCCAACTCAACAAGCCATTTCAACCAGATGTCCCCGATTTTGACATACACAAAGACGCAGAGACACACGTCCACTTCAAAACCCTCAAACACCCTTTTATCAGAGACAAGCTCCACCTGTGAGTACTCCTACTGTCACACACACTCACACACACACACACACACACACTCCATAACTGCTCTTTGTCAATTTCTGCAGGTATGACATCAAGTCAACAGAAACCGTATTCGACAATGCCACACGCAGCAGAATAGTGAGTTCAGAGATGAAATCTTATGAGAAATATTTGTAAATTTGCTGAAATCACCTGTGTTTACATTTGAATGCAGAAGCTATTTGTAATATGCTATATTTTTTGTTTAGGTTGCTGACATAATTTCACGCACTACCTGCACACAAACCTGCCAAACCACTGGTGAGCTCTGTCTTTTTCTTTCATTTCAGTGTCTTTTCCAAACTTATGCCAAACATATGCATGCTATCAGATTTCATCCGATACATAACATTATGCCACTCCCTCTTTGTCTTTGTCTCAATAGGCATCACATCATTATTGGCTCGAGGTGTCTACGACTCTGCCTTCCCTCTGCATGATGTGAGTATAACAGCAATGGCCAGACAGAAAGGAAATAGATTTCTCAAAATGTACCCTTATTTGAAAATACTTTTGGGTAGGTTTTTTTTCTGTATGCTAGTATTGTATTTTATTCTGTCTAACAGGAAAGGAAATTCTGGAAATTTACAGTTTGAAGGTCATGGAGATAAATGAGAGATTGTTAACATCAGATTTGGTAGCAAGAAAGGGGAAATTATTTATGAGAAAAACAGATGACTGTGAGTAAAATATGACATATAGCAACTAAGCTCACATGAAAAACTGGTAATGTTGTTTTTCAGGGCTCATTTACAAGGAGAGGACGGAGAGATCAGCGAAATGACAGACAGGTGAGAACTATGATCAGTGAATATTTCAGCAATAGTGTAATGACTGACAAAACTGTGCCCATGTTTTGTAAACATGCTTCCATGCCCATGATAAAATCATGGATATCATGAAGGTAGAGGAGATGATGATACTATTCATTCATGCTACATAATTAGACTGTAACCAGCCTGGTAGCCGGTTTTGGCAGGTGTCCTGATGAGCATAAAATTAATTCCCATTGATACCAATCTTGTTACTACAATATTGTGAGAATATAGAGCTGTTTAGGTGTGAAAACAATATTCAGACTTCACATTCATTTGTTATGGCATTGCGTGTCCTGTATAATCTTTATGGTGTTTAATTAGCATGTGCTTGGGTATCTTTTAGCTCCTCCATGAAGAATGGGCCAACTATGGAGTCATGCATAAATACCAGCCCGTGGACCTGATCAGGTACTGAGCAGTTAGTTAAAAAAATCTAAATCTACAAGCAAGTCGCAGCAGCAAGCTGATACATTAACTTTGTGTTGACAGGAAGTACTTTGGAGAACAGATTGGATTGTATTTTGCCTGGCTGGGTGTTTACACTCAGCTCCTCATCCCTCCGTCTGTACTGGGGATCATTGTCTTCCTGTATGGCATATTCACTGTCGACACCAACGTGCCGAGGTTGGTAGAAATTCTTAAACCTTTCTTAAACCTTTTTGGGCAGATATGATGTCTTATTTTTAAAGCACATTTTTGGCACACCGATATCCTTTATTTATTATTACCATATATATTCTGTTTTTATAAGTTTGTTTATATGTTTTTTGCGCTTGTGTATTTCAGTCAGGAGACATGTAATGACCGTGTGAACATCACCATGTGTCCACTGTGTGACGGAGTGTGTGACTACTGGCTTCTCAGTTCGGTGTGCTCTTTGGCCCGAGCCTCATACCTGTTTGACAACGGAGCCACTGTCCTCTTCGCTATTTTCATGTCTCTGTGGGGTAAATATACTCTCTAATTCACCTTCCTGAAAAGATGTCATATAACAGATATAGGAATCATAGTTTAGCATGTACACTCCTATTTGGCACCTTTACTGTTAAGGCCAACAGCTCTTTCAACTGTCCTTTAAAATGGCTTATTCTGATGAGATAGTCATCATTACTCATGTTTCTAAGGCACAGTGAATTTCATGAATCTCATGGTTCATGGTTAAGGGAAATCAACAAGTGCA
>OMKZ01034735.1:0-10061 GCA_900302535.1 Neoniphon sammara | reverse complement strand
GTCCTAGTGTACTGTGGGGCTGAATGACAGGAGGCAGAGCTTAGGCCAGGACTAAGCTGATAGAGGCTAAGGCGGCAGTTGGATGGTACTTTAGGAGACAAAGGGGAAGCAGAGAACACAGGAAGTGGTCACCAGTAAAAGGAGCGTGACAGGAAGTTGGCCGCCGTGCTGATCCAGCCCATGCCATCAGTGATGGAGCCGACCCGTGTGACGGCCTTGTCCTGCTCCTGGGACGGACTCTCCTCCTCAGGCAGGTAGTCTGGGATGTCCGTGTTCTCCTCCACCAACACCGCAGAGTCCTCCTGAAATGACAACATCAACTACACAGACAGAAAAAAAACATATTAGGAAAAAAAATGTAGGGATGCAGGAGAATTATTTGTGTTTGAATTACAATAGCGCAAACAAATTTATCCACAAAACTAATTTATAGGATTCCTGGAGTAACATGGATAGAGGCATTTAACAGCAGAGCTACAACACCATTGACTCACAGGCACCAGATACATGCCTGAGCCAGGTCTGACCCCTGCTGGCCACAAGATATAAAATTAAAAATGTAGCCTCTGATGTGCATTTCAGATTTTATTTGTTCAATACGTTCAAGTTCTTTGTGAAGTGATGGAGAAGAAAATGCTATGGAGTTTTATTTAGTTTACAGGCATAAATTTCAAATATGCTTTGATCACAGAGATTGGTTGGCTGCTGCACACGCTGCTCTCAGGGCAAAACTGGGACTGGTCATGTGTTTGGCAAAAGGCTTGTAGCCTACAGGGTGAGGCAGAGATGTGACCAGCTAATCATGTCAGTGTGAATAACTCTCAGCCTTAGGCGGGAGGTTGTGCCCCCCTCTACAGAGATACACGCGACATAATATATACCAGGGCTGCTCAATTAATCTTGTATAGTGATATGTTGCAATTTTAGTTTAAGCAACTAATGACTGGAGAATATTGATATGTCGGCAATATTGAGACTTTTTATTAAATTCAGATGTAAAATTTAAAACAGTCAAGATGTTGATAGAGGATGTCAGAGTGAAGGAAAATAATTTTGTTCCTCCAATAATCAAGACTAGTAGTTGTGATTAATAAGCAAGATCACAATATCTGGCCAAAGGATTATTTCAGCTGCCTAATTAAAGACAAATGACAATTTTAACTGACATTTGACTGAATTCAATCTTTGATAAAAAAGTAGGCTTTGTGTGTAGCCATTATGAGTGTACTGTTAATGGCATTTCATGTCTTCTTACCTCTCCTCCATCGTCTCCCTTCACCACCTGCTGAGCCTTCATTACTTTGGTGGAGTTGATAGCTGTGCCCAGAGCCTGGGAGAAACAAATAATTAACATTTCGGGGGAATTTATACAAAAATAAATAAATAAATAAAACCTCACTGCAGAGTAGTAGCATGTTGATGTTCAGCATGCCGTTCCCAGGTGGTTTTCTGACTGTGTCCCGACAGGTGCTTACCTCAGCTTTAAGGTCGGAGCGGATCCTGACCACACACCTCTTGACAGCCATCTGGAAGGTGAAGCTGATGACCCCTCGGATCTTCAGCAGGGCCTCCTCACACAGACTTCTCCGAGTCTGACAACAAACAAGAGACAGGGGGAAGGTATGACAAGATGTGCTGAGCAGTGAGGCAAACAGGGCAGCAAGTAGTTAGAAGTGACTGTGTCTTCAAATCCCTGCCCTGGGAAAACTGACATTCAGAACAAGATATTTTATATTTAAACGTATTGTTTTATTTTATTACTGACATTCAACTTCTATAAACCAAAATTCCACTGAGAAATGCAGTTTACATGTCTGTGGTTCCAGAGCTCATCTGCCATAGTCTAATATGTTTCTCATGTTGTATTAGCAATGCTGCCCACCAGAGGCCGTCTGTCTGCTGTAATGTGATCTGGCTAGGTGCAAGGTTCCCGCAGAGCAGCATTCAGGTTCAATCTCAACGTCCTGCTGTTCAATGGCTGACATTTACAACCTGACCCACCCACACCCCTTGCCCTACGCCAGAGAGATACCGTTAAGATGCTCTGACATCACTGTGACAACAACAGGAGCAGCCAAAGTGACCCCTGCTCAAAAATCACAGAGTAAAAAACTTATTCCATATCCGTGTGCAGTATGTCCACTCACAGAGTCATCCAGCCCGTCAATTTGCAGCACAACAGTCTTGGCTCTCTTGTTGGTGGAGCCCAGGAAGAACTGGGCTTTACGTCGGCAGGAGGCGGCAGCTGCTTCAGCCTGTTCGGCCTCCTCTTTACCAGCCGCCTGCAAAATCTCATAGATCTCAGAGGCCAGCAGTTTGGTTTCCCCAGGGGAGGTGCTCCTTTGGTGGGAGAGGAGTTAAGAGGATCAGTGGGGAACAGAAGAAAAGGAGCATTTATGAAAAAAAAAGTTTCTTCTACAGTTTAGTTTAATCTTTAAGTTTGACTTACTGTGCATACAGTTCAAATAAATCACTGGGTGCTACTATTCAGTTTCTGAACTATCATGTTGGTACATTAGCTTACTGATGATGAGATTCAAGAAGAGTTATGTTAATGTGGTTTGTGTGTGTGTGTGTGTGTGTGTGTATGTAAGTTTAACTGTTTGACTGTATGAATAGTGCAAGTGTAGCGCAGCTGAACGTAGGTATGATCAGAGTCAAGAGTAGATAAAGAGGAGGGTAGTTGTGGGATGCTGAAATCTGACCAGAGGGGAGGCACCCACTTCACAGCCATAATAACATAACCTCTCACACTTAGAAAGGTTTCTACTAGGGATGTCTATTTTTCAACTTGTCCATTGGTTGTCTGAACAATTAGCCGACTAGTCAGCCTCAAGAAAGGCCTCTATCTAAATTAGGCTGCACTGTGGATGTACTGAAGCATAAGTTGTTGTCTGTCTTAACGATGAAATAGCATGAGCAGAGCATTCCTGAGGGTGAGTGCTTTTCAGTTTCTTTTTAAATTAAGAAAAAGGACAAAGACAAACGTAAAAGACCTTTCTGGTCTATTTCCTTCTTTGTGCTTGTGTTGAACACGAGCCTGCAGCCTTGGTCTGGTTTACAATTTCAGCATGACGACATATTTCAGATGAATGATGAAACTTCAACTTCAGTGTCATCACAACTAATCGATGAATATGCTATTGCTGTGTCAGACAAATTCCAAGATGTAACTGACTGATCTCTGTGCCACATAGTATGTGGTTAAAAATTGACGTCAGATGCCATTCCAAATATTACTGTCTGTTATTATATGTATCTCAATAGTATAAAAAAAGAAATGAAATCAGTAAGCCTACTCAAATGGTTGGCTGTTGACTCAGCAGTCAATTAATCACCTTTCTTACCCATTCCTAGTTTCTACTTAACCACTCATACAAGTCCCATAACACTATATATATTTGAATCAAATGTTCACTGGAAAATGGCATTATGTTGTCGCTCTGAGATAGTTCTGCTTAAAAGCAATAGGATGACAACATTACCAGTGCAATGTGTTTGACAGGAGATTTGAGTCCAGCCTACAACTAAAATTCATCTATTAAGCACTACCTATTGACTCCAGAGTGGACTGTGGCCCGGATCTGACCATGTCCTTCCCAGGGCTGAGAGGATGATATTTCTAAAGGTCGTTGTATTTTGGCCTGACGTTGAAGAGCCAGAATACAGCTGCAGTCAGAGGGTGGTCGCCCTGCCACAGGGGGCCACACTGACAGCCACAACGCCACCTAACCTTTCCACAGCAAACCCAGGCACCCACTTTGACAGGAAACGCATTCACAACAGTGCCTGTTGAGTCTGTATAGCTTGCATTTATTTATAATAATCACTTATAACACAATGGTAGGCTGCACTCTTAACACCATACCAGTCACACTTACATAAATTAGGCCTATACTGAGCTTCAATAAGGTTTATTGCTCTCTTAGCAAGGAATATTATTAGTGGGCAGCATCTTTCCTTGAATAATCCACATGAGGTCGGTCATAGTGCCAGAACTGATATTCTGTGAGGGATCCTGGGATACCCCTGCAGGCTACACTGTTGTATATGTCACCAAGCCATCACTCCATGTATAGTAACCGGATACGACATCAGCTGTCTGGCACAGCTGCCCTCTGGGAGCCTTGTGCTCCCCAGCGCTGTGCAACACATTCCCGTCCCGGCTCCACCAAAGGCTGTCGGCCATGCTGGAGGCCAAAAATTCTCTTTCATTAAGGATAGAAGGGGCTCTGCTACGACCATCTTCTTTTAAAAGAGCAACTATAAGAAATAAATCTCTGTACTGGATTCGTGTTTAAAGAGCTGAAGGAGTAAGAATGGCATTCACACCTGTTTGGTGCAACTTTGCTAGACATTCCCCCTCAGCCATGTGTTCCCACTCTGTCCAGCTATGATCGACCTCCAGCCAAAGTCAGAGTGACTGGATTTGCAGAAGGGGGAGCGGATGCTGTTTTGAGGCTACTCTTGACGGCTTGCCTGACTAGCCAAAGTGACTGGCTTACTCCAGGGCCAGCAAAAGCTGTGCCGCAGGAAGAAAAAAAATCATACAACCTTCTGTCGTCCACTTGAAGATAAGCCTATTCCAATCTGAGCACTAATGATAAACAGCAGTCACTTAGCACAACTGCCACTGACCCTCTGGTAACAGCAGCTATCTGGAACACAACACCTCCTCAAACCAAAGGCCTCCCTCTGACACTACATGGATGACCAATGTGTTTGTCAAGTTCTTTTAGCAAGGTACAAATGAAAATGAAGACAGTTCTTCTTATAAATTTTTTTTTAAAATACACCCATTAGGCTAGAAACAAGAAACTAAGAATTAAAACACTGTACAAAAGGAGTTACCTCTGCAAAATAACCTGCTAACTCCAGCACAAAGTGAGAGCAAATATAAGCCTACATCAGTAAAAAAAAAACACACTGAGTAGATTCATCTTGAAATTCTAGAGAGGTGGTGGCAGGATGCATTAAAGTCTTTGACATGCAGAAACAGCAAATTAATTGTTTACCACTCTGTTCTAATTCAACATTAATCTCATTCATCCTGACATGGCAAATGTGAGGACACCTTCCTGCGTGGAAAATTTGCAGACAGGCACACACTGTCTGTGCAAAACAAAAGAAATCCCAGGTTAAGGTTTTGTGTGAAAAAATGCACAGTGAGCACATGTGAGTGCAGTGTGTGTATGTGTGTGTGTGGTAGTGGTGACAGGGACTTGCTTCTGCATGACATTCTGCAGACTCAGCATCATGCCCAGCTCGCCCTTCATCTTCTCCCTGTTGGCCCGACATTCTGCCAGGTAGCGCACAGCCTGGAAGGACAAGGGCAAGCGTTATCTACTTACTGAGGTATTATGAGAAGCAGAGAGCTGTTTTAAGTGTGTGTGCAATGCTAATAATATAAAACCAGTATAAATATACTTGCATCCTGTGTTTATACACTAAACAAGCTACAAAACCGCAACAATTACATAAAGCCACTTAGACTTGTACTTCCAATCTAAGTCACATACAATAGGGGTGGGGCTTGTGGGTTTAGGGACTGCTGCAATGTCAAGGGCTTTGATCGTGTTTACACTACATACTATGTGGGGGTAAAGTCATCAGTATGGCAATATTTGTTTTCAGAAAAGCAAAGCAGACAGCAGATGTCACCCTTCCCCTGTTTCTCTAAGATGTTCCTGGGTGAATGCCACCACGTGTCTGCCTGTGGCTGGGACGCAGTTAGTGGGAGGGAATGCCCTTCGGACTGCCGCTGCAACCTGCTCTAACTCTGCCAGACAGCAGGGGGGGACAAATGATGGCAGTAGCAGAAACCAGCTAATTTAGAGAATCAGTAGGAATCTCAATTAATTATTCCACTTCAACAAATGCAAATGTTATCTAACCTGCCAACAAGAATGTAAATTATTACCAACTGTATGGTGGTTGGAGACAACATTTCATATCCTGCCTTTATGATTTGCTTTCAGACAACAGTAGCAATAGTATGAACAGTAATACAAATGGATGTAGCTTACCAATAGTGCAGAGTAGACGATCTGTGGGTTGGGGTGATCCAAAAAGAGGATGAGACCTGGTAAACAGCCTTGATCTTCAACTATGGCTCTTCGGTTGAGGGGATCTGCTGCAAGATCACGCAGCTGGTTCACCACTGTCAGTGCATCCAGCTCCCCACTCATGGTGCCTCCTCTTTTGATGCCATGCACATCAAACCAGCCCCTTTACTGACAAAAGAACAATATGGTAAGCTGGGGAAGTAACATTAATGTTTCAGTCAAAGTAGCTATTGTCATTACTGGAAATCTCACATGCATTTTTTGAAGCTCCAGATTGTTGTATTGCTAAGTTATCTGCCTAGCTTAGAAACTAAGAAGACTGTTTTTTGTTAAAGATATGTTTGAAATGTGATGTTGAATTGTGTGACAGTGACCCTTGCTACTAACGTTACTGATATGCTTTGATTAGGCTACACTTGCATGCAAGGACAGCAAACAGCTCAGCGTGGCTAGTTAATCATTTAATGGTCAGACTAAACGCCACGTTTTACATCTTACACTTTTAAACGATTTCAGTGAAGCTAAAGATAATACATCCTTGTGTCGCAAGACACTTTCCACGACCCCAAACTAACCTCAAATCACGCCCTGTGGAACAGAGGCGACTCAGCCGCTAAGCTAACAACTCACTAGCTAGCTAATTCACAATACCCTACCTTTTCGTCAGTTTTGAGTAAAGTCATAAGACAATTCCAGGAGAAGAACCTCGGTTAGAAATGCAAATATGATGTAGTCAGAAATACAGTATATTGTCGATGACACTCTGGAAAAAATCTTTTCAATAGAATATTCCTAGGCCTGTGACTCTTTCTTTCACAACCTGAGCTAGCAGCGGTGGCCAGTGTTTGGATTCTTTGGTCTATCAGTGGGTACAACTGTTTTCTACCTACGGACATCCCAGTTTTCCATACGGATCCCAGTATTTTAAATACAACATATCCCCCTCTTGCTCCGCCCGGGCAAGAGGGGGATATATAACGAACGTCCACATAGTTTGTGGTTTGTGATTGGACAATATAGTTTGATCGACTGATACAAAACCCAATCATCAGATAAGTTTATATCAAGTGTTGAACTCAGTTGGTATTTTCGTCTGTCACTCAATATGAATAGCCAACGGTGACACTGTATATTGATTGTATCCGCCCAGCTGTTGTAATCAGTGTAATCCAATTGGCTCAAAAATTGTTCCATGACTCTTGTTCCCACAAGCAGTACATCGGTTTCACAAGGTGGAAAACTTGGGAATTTGTTAGCTAACGTTAGTGTCGGTAAGTTTTCCTTTGTTTAACTTAAAGGATTGGTCCTCTTAACATAAATGTGACACCTACAGCTGGTTGTCGCGCGTTAGAGAGGGCCCACATTACGTGTTTCTCTGATCTGTCGGATTTTATTATATTAACCAAAATAGTGTGAAAAGTTCGCTAGCCGGCTACTGGTGTTAGCAAAGTCGCAGCCCGCTAAAGTCAGGGCTCGTTAACATGAGCTACGCTGCTGCTTCGTGACTTGTCAGTGCTGTACAACTGGTTCAGCCTCCATGTTTCTTAAAGTTTTTACTTATTGTAAACAAATGTCATGCGGCGGTAGGCGTCAGTTTACTAATGTTACCATGTCATGTCTTTTCCTGACATAACGTCTGTTTGCTTATTATGCTCGTCTTTGGACCAGAGATAACTTAGTACATAATCGGCATCATTATGTTTAAATTTTACAATATCGGGACATTTACTCTCTGCTCAACTAGTTATTGTAGCTGTGACAGCTCACACTCTTCTAAAACTGATATAATTACTGTCTTTTCTAAGATCATGTAATGTAAATCTGACACTGGTGTTTTGTTTTCTCCAGATTATCCTCCGATGAAGATGCCCTTAGTGTTTGGCTTGTGTGCATCAGCCCCTGTAAAATACATCGAGAGAAATGAGTAAAGACTATGCACGGATTGAAATGGACTTGGTATGTGACTCTCTGTTGATATCTGGGCTGATTTGTGTCAATATGCCATTTCCACACATTTCAGGAATTTGATATCTATTGTACACAGACCAGGCAGTGCCACAATATTGTCTCTCTCAAATGAAATTATAATCTGGCAGGGTCAACTGGCTGTCCCCATTAGTTCGGCCCATAGTAAAGACAGTTTATCACTTGCCACAACTGAAAAATACTTCCTACTGGCTAGTAAAATTTCCATCCTCAATTATTCCATTCTGTCACACTCTGCTGACAAGCAGATTCGCTGCTGTTGTAGGCTATGTGACAGATTCAAGTGTGATGCCAGTTTTTCCCAGATGTATGACACATGTATGTTTCGCAGGCTTTTGGATCAGCCAAGCCCTATGGGTCCTCACGGAGTATTGTCAGGAGAATAGCGACTAGTCTTCCTCTTAAACCCTGCCCAAGGGTCCATTTTCAGGTAGGGGGGTGTTTTCAGTATCCTTAACCTGGTTTGAAGATTTTATATAGAGTTTAATGATAGTGTTTGACAGGCTGTCTGTCTTTGAGAATGTAGCACGCATACTGTACCATTTTAAGATACTAGCATTTTGACTTTCTTAAGGTTTGAGGGTTGTTGTTTTTTGCCTTTATCACATTGATTTCTTCCGTCTCTGGTCTTCTTTTTTCTCTTTCCTTACTCTTGGTGTCACAGCATGTGATGACAAATCACACAAACCTTTCAGCATTTCTTTTTAATCTTCTTGGCTGTCTGTATTGATTTATGAAACATAAACACAGTAGATGAAGTCATCAGATCAGGGGCATTTGTTTTTTTATTGAATCATCAAGAATGTTGCTTTAAAATACTTTAAAACAGTGAGAACTAATTACTTTTGTGGTATTTATTTATTTTTAAGGTAACTGTATTGTGAAAAACCCAGTCGCTAATCTTGAGATTTTTCCTGTCTCCTTCAATACTGTGCTTCTCTTTTCTTCTCTTTTCTTCTGTTTCCAGCAACCCTCCCTAGCTATGAGGAATGCAGTATGTCTGCTTTAGGTCAGTTCACTCGGCAACCAATAACCTTGTGCTGACTAAAGACCTGCTGAGTTATTTACCAGAGCCTTTCATTAACAACATATAGAGGGCCCTTAAGATACTTTATTAGTTTCCTCCTTCACCACTTGTCCTCATTTCTGCTTTATTGCTTCCTTTATCTTTAAACATTAAAAGAAAGCTTTATTTTTAGTGGACAAGTTTTTAAGCTTGTTTTTGTGTAACTTTAACATGGCTGGTCTCCGTCTCTGGCAGCTTCATCCTTACACTGGGGACGCAGGTGTCCTGAATGAGACCAGGAGGCAGAACGGTGCGGTGGCCTCTCTGGCTGATGTCGGCTGGATCGACAGGGATGAAGAGTGTGACGAAGATTACTTTGGGAGAGCTAGGTGAGGCAGGAATGAAGAGGGAGCTGTTGTCTGACGTACTCTGAAATGTTTTTATCAGGAAAAAAAAAACAACTGCTCACTAACGAACACTGCTTAATGATCTTTTATTGGTATTTTTTTAGGACAGTTGCAGTTAATGAGCTGCTAATATGGGAATTCCCTTATTCTTGTGAGCAGTTTCCACATGTGTTTTTGTTGCCTGTCAGTAATTGTCCCTGTTGAAGCAGGTCAGGAGCAGGGACAGGGCTTGTGTTCCGATCCCACCAGCCCCACAGAAGACCCTTAACCCGACGGAGGTCATTACCCAGCCTGCACAATGTGGAACCGGACCCCCAGGGGCCGACAGCTGCCAACGATGAGGCCATCCAGAAAATCAGTGCACTGGAGACGGAACTCGCCAAACTCCGAGCCCAGATCGCACAGATTGTGCTGGCTCAGGAAAAGAGCGCACAACCAGGTATGTCAGCAGTCAAAACAATTACAGACGTATCTTGCTCAGCCTTCAGTATTTCCTGCAGTGAGTGATTGGATCTCAGTGCGATATCATGTACCTGCCTCTGGATGGCAGCAGAATTTCACATATTACATGGCCGTAAGATATTGTTCCCCCTTTTC
>OMKZ01034734.1:0-10314 GCA_900302535.1 Neoniphon sammara | reverse complement strand
TGTGGGAGTGGGGGGTTAAATGACAGTATTTGGCACTACACATGCAGGAGTTTGTTTCTGCAGATAATCCCCTCTGTAACACACTGGATTCATGTTTTGAATTGTACATGTGTCTGAAGCGTTTAAATTAAAACTCTGTGCAAATTCACCGTAATATTTTATTAAAATCTGCTTTAGGAAGAGTCAAATACTGTATGAACGGGTAGAAAAAAAGCTGTTCATTCTTACTTCACAAATGTCCTCGTCACACTGCATTTGGGACGTTTGGGAAGGTGCTTTGTTTCAGAAAGGTAAATCCAAGACATATAAAACAAGTGGACCAATTGGCAGGGTAACTTTTGCCCAATGTCACAACTGGGTATACATTGACCATGGTGCTACAAAATACTGCCAGCATGTAAACTGGGAGTGGTGCACCCACAGAACTTGAAGCCCAGCCAAATACAACTGGGTATCAAAATCTTTTATACATACTGATTATTGACATCAGTGATTTATGAGAACTTAATTATTCTACTGCTTTGTTTGCATATGATGAAATTTAGAGTGGTCTGATTCTGTAAAGCAGATAGCATATATTAATGTCACAAATAAACTGACAGAAATTTGATTTCATTGAACAATGGTATCAAAGAGAGCTTAGCTTGGAAAAACATGAGTTTGATGAACTGGCGTAAATATAGAATGTTCCTCATTCTGTAGCCTGTTTTCTAAGGGATTCATTCTGTGAAACTCTGAACTAAGCCTCTAAAGAAAGGCTCACCTGGATTATGGCACAAGGGATTGATAATTCTTATCCTGTGGATTGATAAATGAAGACCCAACAAGAAGTGGCAGAACAGGGTTGGCAAAGGAAGCCTAAAGGGTGAAGTAGTTTACTGGCCATATAGTTTGATAAAAAAGACACTGCATTATATTGTTCACTTTCCTGGTAGTGAAATGGTTAGGATTTCTCATTACCGTGGCTCAGGTTCAATTCCCAGTCAGGGAATGTTAACTTAGGTTGACATCCCCAAGGGGATGAAGTTTCATCATATTCTGACTCAGCCATGGTAACTTAAAATGTTGCAATTAATAATAAAAGCAGTTTGCTTTATAAAGAGGAAAACTTAACTGATTCAGACATTGAAAACAGCATTTTGTGAGGTTTCACATACACATTCTGAACAAAGTGGTTGTGCAACTTTAAAAGTAAAGCTCTGTATACATATTTATAAGAAGGTTTTCCAGGGAGGTAATAGGGGAGACCCCCTGGAAGAGACCTCAGAATAGACAAGCTGTTATTACTACTGAGCTTGTTAAAAATGTTTTGATTTATAAAACATGGAGACAGCCACACACACAATTTCATGAGTTAAGCACAAAAAGCAATTGGGGAAACATCCATACTCAAACTGTGACAGAGTTGGCTAGTTGTGCCAGAACATAAATATTGCACCAAATGTACCTGCTGAATACAACAACGCTCTAACTCTATGATAGCTTATACTCCAACATAGAATATATCTTTATTTAATAGTTTATATGGGAAATCAAGGTTTGCAAACCATACAATCCATGGAGCACCACCATTATCTGGTGTCTTATAGTTGCTTTGAAGTGAAGGTCTGAATGAATGGCATTTAAGTTCAGAGAAGTGTGCCAAAAAAAAAGAAAAGAAAAAGAAAGAAGAAATAAACCTTTACAAAAGAGTTGTTTGATAAAATCATAGCAAAGGAAAAAAAATCCAGCCCCCAAAACATCAAGGCAAAATTTGATCCTTAGAACAAAGGTAATTTTTAAATGCATTTCTGGTATCTTAAGAGTCTTGACAGTTTTCCTGTCTGTATACAGGTACTAATTAATCCTGGCTTTAGTGATCTGTAGAGGAAAGGAGGTGCCTGAAGACGACCGAAATGGACGGCAATCAGTAGTACTCGAGTTTGTTCATAGGAGAGCTCCATCTACAAGGGTGTGAATGTGGTTGTGTCCACAGAGTTAGCACTCAGAGGGGCTGCAGGACGCTCCTTCCTGCCTCTGAAGCACCGCTGGCTCCACTTCTCTCCATTTCAGACAACTCCTCAAACACATCCCTGTCAACACAGACGAGGGCACGCAATCAGTGTCCACATTTGTACTGTGAGGGAAACCCATGTAATGCTCATGGCTATCAACATGAACAGATACTGTATATTCAAATTGTACACAGACTGTAATTGCAGTCTACAGCTTTTGCTTGGGTCCAGTCTCATGAGCAAAATAAAAAATGTGTTTTTCACATTTTATGTACGTGCAAACACTTGCCAAGTAAGCTTGACCTCCTACAATGGTCTAGCTGGAAAGCAGCATGGAAACCTGAGATGGAGCTGAACCATGGTTTCTACCCCTTTTCTGACATCAAATGCAAGACTTTTTCAAGACCCAAGTAAAAAAATGCAAGACTTATTGCAAAAAAAACCCCACCAAACACTTGTCTGCTCAGTTGGACCTCTGCCCGCTATCACTGTCATCAACATTAAAGTACCAGGCAACGACATGTGTATGTGTGCAACACTGAGCCAAAAAGCCACTTTGTACTGCCAACTCACTTATGCATGTAGAAGAAAATGTATCCGCTACGGTCACGGTCTCGCTGGACGGCAGCTTCCTGTGTACGTGACACATCCAGGTCATTATAGGTGAGCCACGACTGCTTCTTCATGTCATACACATCACTGATGTAATGGCCTAAGGTGGGAAAATAAAGTTCATGTGTAAATGCTTGACCAGAGGCATGCAACCAAGAGCCATACATTGCTGACAGTAAGCAGATTCAAACAGACTGCAGACTGATTTCTGATTGGCTGGCTATACTGGGGGTCCACCCTGTTCTCTAACCCCGACTGGTTAAATTTACTTTAGTCCAGTCTCTACACAGACACTAGAGAAAACTTTAAATGGCTAGTAGTAATAAGTGACCTACCAGGTTAAGAACAGGCAAACATCTGAGTTTTTCATAGTTATTTTTGTAGATGTGAGTAATAAAATATGTAAAATACTAAGATATTAGCAAAATAGGCCACTCTACGGTACCCACTCCCTGAACTTTCTTCACTGTAGCTGATGAATAACTATAAAATTATCATGCTGTAATCTGCATAGATGTGAACTCAGTCTCATCATAACTGGGTCAGACACAGACAGGTACACAGAATGCTCACCGGAGGAGGAGCTGCTCCCAATGTGGCTGACCACACTGATGAGTCTGAATGAATTGGCCAGGTCTCCACTCTGTGGTTTAGAGAGTTTATTTAGACAGATGTTAGACTTAAGACTGGTGGCAATTCAACGTACCCACAGGTTATGGGAAAACTGACAATCAACATGTGGTATCACAAAATAGCCTGTGTCTTCAAGTAGTAGTCTAGACCATATTCATAAACTCTTGGTCAAGAAAGCCATTGTATTGGTCCTGATAAGAACTTGAATAGCCACTAACATACATATCATGCAGGGAAAACATATTTTCAGTTCATCCCTTTGTAAAGGTCCAGCAGAAACTTTGAGCAAAGCCACAGAGAGACAACTTAAGTATAACTTCAGTATGATCATGGTTTCATTTCACATTATTGTGGAAATAAAATAAACCTAATTCCAACAATAACGTGGCTCATTTTGGTTGAATTAAGCAGTACGATGTTGTGTACCTCAGCGTTCCTCTTCAGGTCCTCAGCCTCGGCTTCACTGTACTCCATGTCCAGCACGTCCTCGTTGCCAGAGTCCTCGTCTGAGCACAGCAGATCTGGTAGAGAGTTGTTGAATTCTGGTGGGTGGAATGGGGACACAGGTGAGCCAGTGCCAATACTTCATTTTTACAGTTTCCTTTTGCATTAACATTTCTATGACACAATATGTTTGTCTGTTGGCATTTAACAACATTCTCTCAAGAGTTGACTTCAAAGTCCCAGATTTGTTTAGTCAGAAGGGAGAAAATAAACCCAGCAGTTTTGAAATTGAAGTAATTACTTTTTAAAAACTTAGACGACATTTAGGCATTTATTCTGCAGTAGTGAGAGTGAATTACACTGTACAAGTTTCAACAGTCTGTTGCTCAATATGAAAACAATCTACAGGAAGAGCACTCTGTACCTTGCAAGCTGAGCTCAGTGGCTCTTTTTAGATCATCGTCCTCTCTCATTTCTTGGGCCTCCTGTATGGGATCAGGGACACAATATTTGCACATTCAGATCTGGTGTGTGATGTGGCAATGAGCGCAACCCTAGTCTAAAATATATTCCATCTCTGCCGCTACATCATTTGGGCTAATTTGTCCAGTAAGACTTTCACAGTTGAAATGAAATCAATAGTATGTTGACAGACATAATATTGCCCTGGGTCTTACATGCTCCTGGAGGCTCTGGGCCAGAGCCTGCTGCAGCTCCTGCTCCTCCCTCTCCTGGTCCAGACTGTACTGCTGGACCCAGTCCAGCTCACCCTGCGGCTGCACGCCCTCCGGGGTCTGGTTCTCCTTGTTCTCATCCATGGTCAGGTCCAGGGAATCCAGCACATCTAAACCATACAAGCACACAAGTCAGTTCCCTTTTAATAATTACTTTATTAACCTCAACTTAGACACACATACATTTTAGGTCAGAAACTGCAAAGTTGCCTTTCCATAACTAGCAAATTTTTGGTCAAAATTTAAAGTTATAAGAGCATGTAAAATGTTAACTGATGCAGAATAAGCTAATAAACCTCTAACCTAAAGTACTACATTATGAAACATCCAATGATGTTCACCTATTTTTGAGTCTCACACCTAGATCAGTTAGCACCTAAGAAAATAAAATTAAAAAAAAAAAAATACTGTTTTTAATTGTGTTTGATCTGATCCTTGTAAATCATAAAGGATGGAAAATGCCTTATGTAGAAATCCTTTCTATTTAATTTACTTATCCACATGTTGGAATACCTGCAGGCTGTTTGCTGTCGGCATCCAGCAGATCAGTGTGATAGGCCAGGTCGTGAGCATCTGCATCCCCAAAGCCTGTGTCAGGACTGTTAGTTGGCTCGTCCCCCAGGGAGGGCGGAGCTGAGAGTCCAGCCTCTTGACGACTCATCTCTAACACGGCTGCCAGCATCTCATCATCGTTTATACCACTGAACTCCGCTGGCTCCATCGTCGCTCCCCGCTGAATCCACAAGAACAATTGTCAAAAACAGCAACAGAGAATAACATAGGTTGAATCACAAATGTCAATGTCTTTCAGCCGGTGCCCACCTCCTCTGGCCGGTCGTCGTCATCAGGCAGACAATCACTAAGGCGTCGCTTGCGGCTCCCGCTGACCTTTCTGTTCAGCTCCTCCTCGCTGTCCGAGTCCACAAGGATAGAGCTGCAGCTGGAATTGGCTACTTTCCCACCAATCCTCCTGAACAGTCATCACAACAATCATTAAAGATACAATGTGAAATCTAAATTTGATGACTAATCAAACCCTTTACAATCTTGAATTTTGTAAAATAGGCTTTATAGTTTGCCTTATCACATCCAAATTTCAAATAGTTCTTTTTAATCTACAAAAAATCCTTATGATAATCAATAAAGACCCAATCGATCATCGCAGCACTGACGTACTATTTTCCCATTACTGGCTTCTATTACATTGTTATTTCATTACAAGTGTTTTTTCCACCTTGAAATTAGACCAACTGATAATGGACCATTCTAAAAGGAGAAAGTAAATTAAGAGAGTGGTAATTAAAATCTGTTTTCTTGCACACCCTTCATATGCAGTCATAGTGTATGTAGGCCATAAAAATATGCATTTTGCTAGAGATTAAAGTGCAGTGTTGAATGCGGTGCAGCACATGTGAAAAATTAGGGGTTCAGACTGTCGCTCTAGGGCAATGTAGGTACAATACAAGTTATCTCCATTTTCTCTAATTTTAAGTCTTCCACAATCAGAACTTACCGGAGAGGCACTGTGGAGGAATTGACAGACTGGGAGGTCTTGAGTGTTCGGGACCTTTCAGAACAGAATAAAGTTTATAAGCCAAATTATTTCATTAATCAACCATCCTCTCTCAGAGCCAAAGTTTGTGTATTTGGTTCAAATCTGAGCTAATGCAATATAACAGGGTTCTTATGCATTTTCCATTTCACTGCATGTTCAATATTACATTATGTTCATGGGTTCTAGGTAATATGAGATAAGATTTTTAAAACTGCTGAAGTCATTTTCCATACTCTTTGTTTGGAGGTGTTTGGGGTGTTGGTGTCTTACATTGCAGCTTGGGCACTCCAGCCGAGGCTGAGAGGGGGTCGCGTGGCTTCAGTGCAGTGGGACAACAGGGTCAGGTAGCGGGGAATCACCACCTGTTGGCCAAGCTTGCTGTTCAGAGACAGCTGGGCGTTAAAGCTGTACCGCTTCAGGTGTAGGATGAGCACTCTGTGGAGGAAAAGCGCCACCAGAAGAATTAAAGCAATTACCCTGTGTTGACCTTTTTTCTTTTTCTTTTTTTTTTAAACCAAGTGGTACAAAATAGATGCATGGGGTTCTTTTGCAGCGATTTAAGCACCCTTTTAAAATATATCTGAAATATGGCGCCCTTTTTTGCAAAACATTGAAAGATTTTTAAATCGTAAAGCTTAACAATGATTATTTAAAACCTGATACTTCTCAGTGTTTTTACAAATATATATATATGTAACACCTTGTCCTTTCCATTGAAAATGGAGGAAAAACAAGTTATAGATGTGAGCGAGATACTGGAAAAAAGCTGTTTGTATGCAGGTTCACAGTCTGACAATAAATGTCCGTGTACACATGAATAAACAATAATTTGAATGTTGCCTTAGAAAATGAACTAACGTAGGCTGCAATAAACTAATGGCAAACCTAAGGTGCATCACTATCTCTGTGTGGCTGCGTACCTGGGTAGTTTGCTGAATTTATGCGTCACGGTGGCTGCTTTTCCACTGCACTTCTCACAGGAATACTCAATTTCTTCCATCTGCAAAAGGATAAAGTAATTACCATTCAGATTTCCCTTGTTATATGGTCACCCTTAATGTCACCAATAAAGGCTTATTAGTTACATGCAGGTTTAAGAGGTGATTATTTAAAACCAAGGACAAAAACGTAGATAGTAACCTTCCATTAGACATGAATACAGTTGGGTGTCCTAAAAGAAAACTAAAATTTTTAAAGCCTGTTAGTAGTAGCAGCCTCACCCTGAAAAAGAGATCCAGTGAATCCTGGATAGAGCGAAGAGGGAGGGTTTTCTTTCTGCGTGGCAGGTCGATGGACAAATCATTGAACTGCTCCCGCTTGGTCACCACCTCCCCACAGCTGCAACACATCATGCAGGTATGACAAACTTTTCATTTTCACCGGTTACTTTATCCCTAGGTCAGGACTGAATTAGGGATGTCCTGATCAAGTTTATTCCGCCGATCCCGACCTGAGTCACTGAATATTGAGTATCTGCCAATACCTAGTCCCGATCCGATACTTTCCTAGATAATAGAGCTGCACAGCACACATAGTAGCCTACATTAAAGTTATACAAATCAGTCCAATATATATGCTTGACAATTTAATAGCTCTGCAACGCATTAAGAAAAAAAAAAGTCTGCAACCAAGCTATTTATTAATGGTATAGTTTTTTTCATTTGCAGAATTAAGGCGCTTAACACAATTCTTCTCAGTGCAGCACTTGTTTTCATTTGCTTTGTAACAATATAACCAACTAAACAAACTAAAAGATGTCCATAAATAGATGAAGCACTGCTTTAAGTTGTTTTTATAGAGCAAAATAAGCAAGTAAACAAACTAAAACAATGTCTATAAATAACTCGTATTGCATCGAGTGCTTATTCTTCAGGCGCCGTATTAAATTGGTAGTTATTGTATGCAGCGCGGTTACTACCACCTTGCGAAATGCTCACAGCGCAGACATTACAAGTTGCTGATAGGCTGCTTTCAGTTTCCAACTTGAAATATTTCCACACTGCAGACATTTTGATTTTAGCTGCTTCTGCATCCTGCCGCAAATTGGCATGATTACGACACGTTACAACTGATGTAAAACAAAGGATCGGGCCTAGGTTCCTGCTCAACAGAGCCGATACTGATCAGTTAAAAATGCTTTGATCAGCCCCGATACTGATCCTTGAGATCAAATCAGGATATCCCTAGACTGAATTCTACATAACTCTACTTTTTTGAAGTCACAGCAAGTAGGTAGAAGCTATCACTGACTATAAACCTGATGTAGCCCTGTATAACAGTTTTTCACCTAAATAACCCAGTGATTCTGCTGTAATGTTCTGTAGGAAGGTGGATGTACCAAGTATTAGCTTTTGTCCCACATTCATCCTAGGCTATAGCATTAATAAAGCACACATTCACATATTTTATTATGATGTATCATGGAAAATTACTTAATGGTAGAGAATTTACAATATTGCCCAGCCACTGCTAGATGGATACAGAGAAACACTAAGCTCAGTTTGGATGATGATTCAAAGAGACAGGCCTCACCCTTTGCAGGTGATTGTGTGCTGCACCTCAAATTCCATGTTGACTACCACTGGGCAGGTGTAGACGCGGGAGGTGTCCACCTCTTCACCAGGCTCTGCCTTGGCTGCCCCCTGCTGGGTATCCTCACATACCGCAGAGGACGATGAAGAGGCTGCCGCTTCGCTCCTAAAGCTCTTATTCATCTTCTCCACATCTTCCTTAAGCTGGTCCAAACACTGGCTCAGGAACTCATGAGCATCCTGGTGGACAGGGGAACACGGAGAGACCAAATAAAGCATGCATCAACTGGAGTCAGCATACTTTCAACTTCACAAGACTCTTTAGTCCAAGGAGACTTTCAATATGTACATTTACAAGCATACTTATAGTCTGATATTTTTGTTTAACATTGAAAAGTCCATTGTCTGCATATTACTGAGATACATCATTTTCTGAGCCAAATAAGGCATCAAATGAATCTACATAAAACTGGGTTATTGGGAGTAAACTACTAACCCGATTATTCACAGTTCCTAGAATGTTGAGGACATCTAAGCATAGCCAATTTTGGGGGCAAAAAAGAACAATGGATGGCAGAACAATTTTGTTCTGCCATCCATTCTTAAATGTTAACCATAAAATAGCACCTGATTGAGGAAAGTGTATGTGTAATGTCACCCAGAGCACAACTGTCTGGTAAAATGTGAGGGACAACTTCTGTGTGTGAGTTTTATCCTCAAACTGATGTCATTAATTCTGAATCATCATCGAGTAATAATGGTGTTTAGAAGAGCATCATTACTCAAAATCAGGTACTTGAAGTACTAAGGTATTGTTTCCACCAGTACACCAAAACTATCCTGTGTGATTCATTTTAAAGGGAGATCTTACATTCTGCATGTATCCAGAGAAGCGCTCGGCCGTTGATGAGATGGCATTCTTCACCTTCCTCAGGAGGTCCTTTTTTGTCTCTGGACAGCCCACGTCCTTCTTGACCATGAGATGGATAAAACGCCTGCAAGGATACCATACAGGGCTGAGTCACAGGTTTTCTTTAACTTTACAAGTTGCATGTCCAACTTGAAGGCGCATAAAGTAGGATTGATTTCTGTCTGCAGGAATTTGACTGGGTTGATTATCAGTAACAATGATTCAGTAACTGTTTTGAGATTTCTGGCTTTCAAAAGCCACTTTTGACTCCGACTCTGTTTTAGAACAAGTTCTACTGATCCTCCATGTCGTAATCAGTAGCATGCTTCTGTTTTCACAATAGTTTAATCTTTTCATACAAAAACTATATAACTCACTTAATCTGAGACACGGTAAAAAGTTAATTTAGATAATTCAATTTAACAGATCAACACTATTGACCAGTGGACACCCTCCGTCACTGTATGAAGAATCTGCCACTGTTTACAGACACTGAATGAGCTGAGCATAGAACCTTAGTAGTGCGTTGATGGGGAGCTTCTTCCATGGGATACTTTGTCTCAGCATGTCAGTGGAGAAGGAGGGCAGGCTGAAGAGAGACTGAAGGATGGCATTCATGTAGCATGTGTTGCCCAGGTTGGAAAATCTATGGCAAATAAGTTTGAAGAATTAAACAATGGACAGCATGTTGTCACAACAGCAAATGCACACAGAATGGCTACAATTTTGGCCAAATTTATTTTAGACAATCCAATTTAATACATTAATACCCATTTGAAAAAAAAACTTGCAAATGGGTATTCGTAAATGAAATTAAAAAAACGGCACAAAACTGACTCTGTGGTGATACGTTTTTAATCCAATACCTCTGACAGGTCGCCAGAACCTTATTGACCTCGAT
>OMKZ01034733.1:0-10054 GCA_900302535.1 Neoniphon sammara | reverse complement strand
CAGGCTGCTCTCCCATCTCCCATAATCACCGGGGCGATGCTCGGATGCCTCCCCCATTTGCATAATGCCATCCTGACACTTTCACTTCCGCCATCCATCACCGGCGGCGTGAGTCCCGCGGCCTGCTCCGTCGCTCCGTCTCCCCCTGATTGCGTCCTGTGTTTATCTGCCCAAGCACAAAAGATTGATTCCCCGCTGTCTCTCGGCCTTATGTTCAGCAGATAGGGATTTTCGCCGAATGATGAAGCACCCAGTCAGCTAATGATAAACAGAAAACACATATTCAAAAGGACGGTCTCCCCCCTCTCTCCGGCTTTAGTGTGGCTGCTGCTCGCCTCCCCTTCTCCTCTGCCATGTGTGGGGAAGGGAGGGATGTCAGGTTAAGGAAGTGAACACACTCTGCAGGGAGTTCAATTTGAAACGCAATTGTTTTCCTGTCAGTCCTTTTACATTTTTTCTGTTGATTTGCTCCAGGGGTAAGGAAAAATGAAGGACCAGGAGGAAAGGGAGATAGCAATTAAAATAAAACTGTCGTCTTGATGGCTGCTCTTGTTCTTCTACACACCACAGTGCAGGCGGATCTGACAGACCGTGCTTTAAGAACATATCCTGGCTGAAAGATAAAAGCATACATGAGTGCAGCCCAGTAGCTTTTAAGAGGATGGAATTGGTACAAGAGGGTTGCTATACTGCCACTAAAAGAAGTACAAACCAAATCCAATAAATGCATTATTCATTTAATTACTAAGCATCTAACATGATGTTGCATTTAACCTCTGCAAGACACCATTTTGGAGATAATATCCGGTGAATGTAAGAGAAGTATGTCACAGTATCACATCCATTAAGACAATTAATAAAACGTTGTGACATCACGCTTTACTTTTATGAAGCGGGCCGGAGCCGCGTCTCCTGAAATGTACAATTTACCTATGCACAATTTACAATGTGATAAGCATTCCTCTCTGTGCAGCCTGTGCCATTCATGCCACAGAATGCCAATGCAGAGCATTTCAGCAAGTGCACTAAGTCTGCAAAGTTTCACTCCACGATAACAAAATACCATTAGCTGCTGTCACGTACAGGAGAAGAGAGATTATTTTATTTATTGAAATGAGATTGAAATGATAAATCTCTCTCCCCATGATAAAACACTGGGACTCATAAGCCTAGTGTGGGGGATAGGGATTAGAAAAAGATGGAGGCGAGAGTGAGAGAGAGGGAGAGAGAGAGAGAGAGAGAGAGAGAGAGAGAGAGAAAAGGGGGGGTAAGAGAGAGGGAGACTGAGAGAGGGAGTGAGAGGGGAAGAAATTCATAATGCATAATAAAACAAAAGGTGTCGTGGGAAACATCACTGATATTAAAATCAGAGGCAGACAGATCTATATGAAAAATGCAGATTTGAAAATGTAAATAACCATGGCCCTAGGGGGGAGGGGGAGTGATTCAAAGATAGGATGACAACATGAAGAGAAAGGCATTTATATGGGGGCTTTGATGTTTCTCACATCCAAATTTATGCTACTGACGACCAAAATAATGCCACTGAAGGGGATTTTACACAGTGCACTGCTGGCCCTGTTTCATACCATGATGATCTAAAATACATTATGCTTCACATTATCTCAGTATGAGAATGCCTGGTAATGAGATGATTCACATTCAAGAGGGATACTTAAGATTGCATTTTAAATTTCCCAAACAACAACATGTTATCGTCACATTAAAGCCGTGTTCCGAAACAAAGGCGTTTGATCCGTGCTCAGATGCGCATTACTTGAATGGGAAAGCCACACAGTGTATGTAACCTCGGCCACTGAGGATGACCCCCCTCACTTTAATCCAAATGCATCCCAGATTGCTTTGATTCTCCGGTGGAGTGGAGCTGTCAATCAAAATCAAGGGGAGAACGGACCCCCGTGTTTAGATGTAATATCCCTTTAATAAAGCTGACTGTCCTCGTCACACAAAGGGCAAAAGGAGACGGGATCCTTCAGAAACCAGCTTCTGTTTCAGCCGCTGGGCCAAAATGACAATGTAATTAAGTGACATATAAACATGCTAAAGTACCAGGCCCATGGATTGGGAATATTATTTTGTTCAATTCCAGTGGCTTCTCAAATTTAGCTCCTCTTTGGAGCTTCTCTCTCCCATGATATTGTTGCATTTGACAGAAGGTTTGTGGGAGTGTGAGAAAACTATACTAGGAGTGTTGACTATAGCACATCTTTTATGTGTAGGAACACCACCCCCCTGGATTGTGAGGAAAGGAGTGGGAGTCGCCAGCTATTTTCCCCATGTAAATCCACTGCACAAGTTTAGCCTTGTCGCAGTGCTTTACAATACCAGAGCTACTCGGCTCCTGAACATTGCCATTAGGGAGCTCTCTCGCAGCCATTATTTTGAATATATCATTATTCTGGCAGCGTTACCACATTCAGCTCATCACCATTTTTCTCTTTTTCTTTGTTTTGAATAGATAAAAGCTTCACGGGAAGAGAGCATCAAGTCACTTGAAGCACTCACGTTCCAATAGCCAGATTCATTGGCTCTCGAGTATTAGCATATGTTCTCAAATGCCAATCCATATCTTGCACACCCCCCACGCCCCCCTCAATGCCAGCTCTTCATTATCACGATACTGTCATGTGCTCAAACTATAAATAATAAACACAGTGTTACTACTTTAAATTTTGGGAGTCTTTCGCTGTAGGAGGTTTGATGTATTATAATTAACCTTTAAGTTGGAATCAAAATAAGCCGGTACCAAAATGATTAGTGGTGCAGCTGGATGCCAAGTTAGCTCACATGAAAGTCTTAGCACTTCCATGTGTAGCCCCACTGAGGTCAGTCTGCCTGGGCCCTCCAAGAGCACACAGGGCCTTCACCCCCGCCCGCTCCACAGCTGCTTCTAGTCAGGGCCTGAGGTCCCTCCATCCCCTTCCTCCCCTTCCCCATTCCCTTCCATCCCTTCATTCCTCCTGCCCCTCTGCTTTCTGTTCTCTTGCCAGGACTGTAATCAAGCCTTCAGCTTGTGGCCAGGGCCTACCCCCCTCCCAGCCCCGAAAAAAGCCACCAACAGACTAAACTATGAGAGAAATGAAGGGCAGAGACGGAGGGGTGTGAGAGATGGTCATTAAAATTGTGCCCCGGATGGTACGAGAGCACAGGGATAATGTTTTAAAGACGGGGTTCGCCGGAGTTTGTTTGGGAAAACATTATTGTTGAAAATCCTGGCACCGTTAAAGATGCCAGCGCAGGAACAGTACATGAATGAGCGCTAATCAAAAACATGTGCGCCTCAGATTCCACTCATATTATAGTCTGATTAAGGCCCTTGTCTGGACAGTTGTTGGTGGCAGAGGGGTGAGAACTACGATTCACGCAGTCAACATCATTTGACTGAATTAGGCCGTCTATCTGTCCCTCCCTCGGGGCTGTTTTTAAGCCATTCCCAGAGGCCGACTGTACCTGCCTTTGTGCGCTTTCTTTCCCTCCCGTGTCATCTTCCATGGCTGGAGGGGATGGTGTAGCCGCCGTGGTCATGTCCAAACAAACCCCCGTCATATTCCTCCGTGCTCCTCCACATTGCAACGCCCTCTCAGATGACATGACGGCAACAGCAGCCCATTATTCTGGACAGCCCTTTTGGTTTGCTCAAGGATGTGCTGTTGTCAGTATTGCCTTTCAAGGCCAAATCCATGTACAATCTGTCAAGGCCACTGAAAAACAATGCCGAGGATCATTACACAGAAATGTGAGGCCATAATCCACTTTTTTTGCATCCAGACAATTTGAGTTCCACAGAATATAAAAGCCATGTGTGGGCAATATAGTGATGATGATAAAAAATGAATGTGGGCTTTGAATTTGATAGAAAAGAAAGTTTTTTCCCATAAAGAAGACGAGTGGAAAACTAAATGCCAGTGAGGCCAGAAATTTGAAATAAAGTTCCGTCCCTACTTCAGAAGATCCCTCTTCATATTTTTAGCATCTAAATATTTGTTTGCCTTCTTAAACCGAATTTAAATAAAATAGGTTCACTTTATTTTCTAAAGACATTTGTAAAGGAAAATCCATGGCAGGAAATCCGCCCAAATCCTTGGAAAATCCAATAATATTTGCATAGAGCTTAAAACATGCAAAGTCCCTGCGTATGAATTAAGCTGGAAAGGAAAGCCCTGCTGCTTATGCATTAAAATGGATTGGGAGAGAGAGGTTTGACTCCTACAGGTAAAAGCCCTGGAGTGACTCTACTGATTCCGTCTGAGGAGACAAACACCAGAGATGTCCCTTCACTCCTGTCCAACTCCTCATTGTGCGGCGGGATAATCTATTTGGCTACGCTGCACACCACGCAGTGACCCTCTCCAACTCTCACACTTTAGTCTGTGAATAGAAAAAGATGAGCAGGAGGAAATCTGTTTGCGTCTCGCACCGCGGAGCGCAAGGCCAAGGCCGCCGATGTAAAGCGCAGAACGGTACAGAGCGACGTAATGGGTAGATTCCATTGTGGCGGCAAAGAGAATAGAAACAACTCGCGCACAATAGCCCTTGAGTACATAAAGTTGGAGGGCGCAGAACGTAGAGGGATTTTCTTAGCTGAAGTTCTTCCAAGGCCGGTGCTGATTACAGGACAAGGCCTGACACAGTATGCCTGCGCGCTGTCAACTCGGGGAAAACAAACATGGAATTTATAGCACATTAAGAATTCAACAGGCAATCTATTCAAGCAATTAATGGCGTATGAAAATAAGCTCTGTTGGCGTTGAAAGCACTCCAACAAGAATGTAGGCCACGACTGTTGTGTGCTTTTGTTTTCCGCTGATTCGCCCTTGAGGATCACAGCTCCAGAGCTCGCGCACTTCACAAAGCTTCCCTGCGAGTCGCTGTGCCCCCTTTCAAATCTTTGCGTTAAAATGTACAGTGGGTCCACAATTACAGTTTACCCGCAAAGTATGTTAAAGGTGATTCTGATTATACTAAACAATGTTCAGGATGTTCAGGATGTACTGTCTATCTCATGATTGATAAATTACACCACTTTGAATAAACTGTCACCTGATGGTTGAAATGAGCCCATGGGGGGGAATAAATACAAAATCCGAGTGCTCCTGCATGAAAATAAAGCATGCAAATTATTGTATGTCCAATTCGACTCCATTCCGCCTGCAGCATCGGTACCTTTGGCTTATCTCTCAAATCTAAATACTGGTTCAATGGACGCCTGAGAGCTGTCTGAGCTTCAAAGTTAAATACACAAACACACACACACACGTTTTAGGCCCAGGGCATACAGGTACTGTAACAATGACCCCTGGCGTCACCTTGTGTGTCTTCGTGTGTGTGTGTGTGTGTGTGTGTTTTCTGTTTTTTCACATTTTCACATTCTATCCATATTTGCAGGGTCAGTCACTGGTCCCCTTGTGGAGTTATTTTAATTGTCCCATTGGAATTACTGGGAAAGGGGATTTCACAGTTTGAGCTACCTGGGCTAGAAGTAAAATAAATAAAAATAAATAAAATAAAAATAAAAAAAACACAATTGCCTTTGCCTTAAAGGTGCATTATGTAAAATTGCCAAGGGTGGATTGATACAAAACATGGAATAAGAGTCTACGCAGTTCTCCTTGTCATTGTCTGATTCACAGATGGATTATGTGCTTATTCTATGTTTTTGTCAGTTGAGTCTAAACTTCATCACTTCACCTGGCCCTTTGCAATTTTACATGATGCGCCTTCGATATCGATTTCAAGCCGAAGTGAAAGTAAGGCCAGTAAACAGTGGAATGCTTTGCTGTAAACTGCATTTTAGAGCATTTTTCTATATGACACTGTGCCCTGACCCATGAGAGGGATTATAGTGAAGCTTTGACAGCTCAGGAGTTCCACAGCAACCACTTAGGACAGGAATCCAGCCTGAAATCCTGAGGGAATGTTGGTGTGTGTTTGTTGTGCGTATCTGTGTTGGAGATCCTCTTTTTCCTGGGGTGTTTCTCGTGAGGGTCAGAGTGAAAGAAAAACAGTCGTGAGTGACGTGGGTTTTCAAGGACTTGTTATGGGTGCAGCTTCTTAAATACACCCCATCACGCTGCTGCCAGAAGCATGTTGAACGTTCTGCATGCAGTTTGTGCCTCCGTCTATGCATTTGCAGGGCATATGCAAAGGACGTTGTGTAAATGTATACCCTACTTCGCACACCCACATTGTATGTATAGCCAATTTAATCATATCTTAAATAGAAGCAGTACATCTCACTTCCCTGATGCCAAATCTAACAATTCACACATGCTAATTCCCGAGATTTGCACATGTATGACATAAAGTGATCGTTTCAACACTTTACACATGCACGACATTAGTTTCACATGTTGTAACCTTCATGTCTGCGAGTCATAAAACGATTCTCAAGGAGAGGCTGGTGCAGATTAACACAGTGTACATTATAGACCACTGATGCCTCCCTGACATGTGACCAAAATTAATCAGATTTAGATTCAAGTGATCAAACTGTAATTAATCATGTGAAGAGGGAAATGATCCTTGACGCGGCTCCAGCTGCGAGATGCCTCTGTTTGGTCCCGCGTGCCCCTCTTACAGGGGGTCCACCGGGGCTACATTAAGAGGCTTTGTGCCAATGTCACCTAAATTACAGTCACTTAACACAACAGATGTACTGAATGTCGAGCAAATGATGTGCTTGGGTTGGGGCGGCACATTCACATGCATGGAATAAATTTTACCCGATGTATCAAACGTGTTTTTGTTGCTTCCTCTCCCCCTCTCGGTGAATTTGCATTTCGCTATATGCAGAGCATGCTCCACTAACCCATACTGTCTTGTACCTCAATCTCCAAACAACTCCATAGATGGCTCTTTTATTTGCCGGCCTTTACGGTCTCCATTTCAATGCGGTTCCTGTATAGGTAAATTAAGCGTATTTATTTCAGTGCATCAGTTTGAGGAGATTTTCTCTGCTCTTATAGACTCAGCAGTGGATATGCCAGACAAGCTTAGTTCAGAAGATTATTTTTCTCTTTGTGTGTCAGACTCCTCAGCAGAGGCACAGGCAGATACAGGTATTCAGATGGGAGCCAACGCAGACCGGGCCATTGTGCTTTCCCGCGCGCAGGAACAGAGCGTTCTGGCATTGCAGGTATGGAGGGGGACAATAACCCGAGGTTGCAGGCACAAATTACATTCATCAAGTTTATCAATGGCAAGTCAGGATTTAAGCCAACTGGCTCACCCTTCTACCCACATCCCCATAAGTCTGGTTTTGAATGTGCAAGTTAATTCTGCATACACCAAGAGAAAAATGATCTGCTAACAATTATCCCTTTCTCGGGTGGATATTTTGTGAAACGAACACCACGACGACTACTTTTTCGGCATCAATCCCAAAACAGCGCTAAAGATCTAATTTCTGTGTATACATTGTAAAAATACTGTATCAGTTCCATAGCTGTTAGGATGAGCCTCGCCTTTTTTTTTCTTTTTTTTTTATCTGATACACAGGCAGAGAGAGCAAGCGAGCGAGAGAGGCAGTTTAAAGGATGACACCCCTCATCACTCTGTAATTGTACTTAACTGGGAGAAAGAAAAAAGTAAGAGGAGATATGCAGTATTCTGAAAAATCATAAGCCATTATGCTCCGGAGAGGGTTTGTGGGGCGGGGCGTATATCCACATAAAGCACTGCTGAGAACCTCCAGCAAATTACCCCGCAGGCCTGCGAGGAGGGGGAAATATCACTAATTGCCCTCCATTCTGTCAGGTCAATTGACTCTAATTGGAAAAATAATAAAAAGCATACTACCCCGGGAGCAGCAAGCTCTGAAAACGACAGGGTCCTTTTTGGAAAGAGAGCAAAGGGAAAAAAAAAAAGCTCAAATTCCTCAGTGCAAATATGGCATCTGAAATCTATCTTTGCCACCGCCATTCCTCCCTCAAAAACAATTACAGCATGCCTTCCTTCTGCCACTCGGCGGGTATAATTACAGGAAAAAGGGCATGGGTTACATACCAAGTGAGTATAATAAAATGATATGTGATTATGCATTAATGTTCATCATCCGGCTCTTTTTACACCTTAATGTGTTATCTTTGATAGTGTTGCAATAGATAGAGAGCGAGAGCGTGTGCATGTGTGTGTGGGACGGAGGGTCTTTTGGTCAGCTGCTGTTGAATTGTATCCCTGGAGAGCTCAGTAATTTGGAGTCAAATGAGCGCGCTGGGGAGGCCAGGCCACCTACAACAGTTGGAATATAGGAGAACAAGGAGGTATTGAATAAGAGCTATGCCCCAGGTGCTGGCAGACAAGAGGGAATAGAGCTAATCTACTATCTGCATTACTAAATTATTGGAGATGAATGGCCCTGCTAATATAATCTCTTAGCCCAGGGGGATGATCCTAAGATCAAGGGTCTGACTCAGTATTCATTCCAGTGTACACTGCTCAAAACTTGGAAATTTGTCTAGAATTTGCCACAAAGTGCAAAAAATATCATTAGCCAACTGCACACCACTATATTTATCACAGAACTTTTTCTAGTGCTATTGCCGGAGTTGATAGTCTAGATTTATGATTTATGCATGCTGAGAAGTTACGCTGACTGTGAAACAGAAATGAGTGAGAGGGAGGGATGGGTCTAGGTT
This sequence comes from Neoniphon sammara, assembly GCA_900302535.1. Lineage (NCBI taxonomy): Eukaryota > Metazoa > Chordata > Actinopteri > Holocentriformes > Holocentridae > Neoniphon > Neoniphon sammara. The sequence goes on along the minus strand of OMKZ01034733.1, from coordinate 1,397 downwards.
CGTCTTGTAACCAGAAGCAGAGCTGTTGCGTGTGTTCCTGTTGAATGTTTGCTGAAACCTGTTTTTCATCAGGTTTGTTAGTAAGTAAGTCACCCAAAGTCCAAGTTTTTGGCCTTTTCTAATATAATCTAATATTTGTTGATCTGGACAGGCTGAAAGGGAGTTCTTGTACTGAACTTGAAGTGAATTCAGTTCATATTGAATCAAATTGTCAATATATCCACTGTGACTTGACCTCACTTGCCTTAATCTCTTCCACCCTGCCCTTCGGTGGTTTCATAACAAATGCATGCTGAGTGGACAAGCTCTGTCCAAACCCAGAGAACTTTATTTTACATTTTACTGGAGATTTCAAAGTTTCCAAAGATTTCAAATGTGTCCTTCTGAATTACAGGGAAATGTACATAAAATGGTGCAAAGGATATGTGGATATTTTCTATTTGCAGCCATAAAAATGGCATCTTGGCTTTGAATATTTCACTTAATGTAAGTGTGATGTAGCTTCAATGAAGCATTGCAGCCAGCCAATACAGAATATGTATGTGACACTGGAAGAAAAAGAATCTAACTTTGAAGCTACTTAATGGGACACTTAAGAGAAAATCAGAGTTAAAGGGGTTAACTGATCAGTTTTGTTGATACTGGTCAAGACTAAGATCCTTTACAACTTCTCTGATGTTGTGACTGAGGGCTGGGTTCAGATTCAGTCAGATTCGGTGCGATTGCAGGGCTTGGAAATTTCATGATGAATCCACTGGCATGTAAGGCTTGTGGCTGACAAAGACGTTCTCCTGCGAGACCCACTGGCACATCCCCCGCCAGCGACGTCTTGCCCCTAGAGACAAACTTATGATAAAACAATGACAGGAGCCCAGCAGCATGCAAACCGGTGCCACACAGCACACCCCCCCCTCCAACACACACACCTCCTTATGATCAATGAAACCTCACAGTATACTATCTCAGCGCACCATGCCAGCCACTGATGAAAGGCCTCATCGTTAGTGACCGTCTTTGATGGGCCCATCGCCTGTTTTGAAATGTAAATCGACAGGAAAGGAAAGGGCTCCGTGAAGGAGTGGCATGCAGAGGAGAAAAGGGGACCCCACCCTCTGGGGAGATTAACGCCACCCCAGTCAGACATGTGTCAAGTGGGACTTGATGAATCCTGGGAAAATGAAAAAAAAAAGGTGAAAAAAAAGAGACAGAGGAAAGAAAGCCCTTTCTCTTCCCTCCTTGCCTCCTTCTCAACATCCCTGCCTCTCAGATCATCATCTCCCGCCCTTATTCTGTCAACGCCCTTCTTGATGGTTACTGTCAGAGGTGCGCATCTCTTTTGTAGTGTGGTGTTTTGCTGCTGCCACAGTGGAGATGCTCCCTTCCTCTGCATATGCACA
>OMKZ01034732.1:0-12033 GCA_900302535.1 Neoniphon sammara | reverse complement strand
CGGGCCTGGTGTCGACGCCCATCAGCCCCCAGTTGGTCAACCAGCAGCTGGTGATGGCACAGATCCTCAATCAGCAGTACGCGGTCAATCGGCTGCTGGCGCAGCAGTCGCTGTCGCAGCAGTACCTCAACCACCCGCCTGTGAACCGCAGCTCCCTCACCAAGCCGTTGGAGCCACAGGTGGCCTCCAACACCGAGGTGTCCTCTGAGATCTACCAGTGGGTGAGGGACGAGCTGAAGCGGGCTGGCATCTCGCAGGCTGTCTTCGCCCGTGTGGCCTTCAACAGGACCCAGGTGAGGGGAGAAAAACGGGCAGGGCAACACTGAAAGAGCTTTATCTGAGCAGAAAAAAGTCCACTTAATGTAAGTGGAGATACTGACTATCGCTGCCTGAGTCCACAGCCCCTGTGATCTGCTTTCTGTCAGGCTGGTTCTTCATTTCTCCTCACTGCTGCTTTTGATGAGGAACTTGCCAGTCTGATTTGGCTGCAAATTGAGACTGAAAACTCAAATTCAAGCAAATTAAATTACAGAGCAGATCAGTGAAACTGGTGTTTGTCATGTCAGTAGTTGGATTCTGTGGGTTTTTTGGGAGGGGAGGGGGAGGGTGCTAGCAGCGACTAATTTCATGTCGTTCATTAATGAGAAATGCCTACATGTAGTGTGTTTCAAAATGCAGGAATTACTCTACTTAGTGAAGCAGTGTAATCATGGGAAGACTATAGTAACTTTTAGAGACCTTTTAAAAATACTTCTTGTGTAACATTTAACATTTTTTTCTTCTATTATATCCCAATTCATTTAAATCATGCTGACTCAAATCAGTCACAATGGCAGAAATAGTTTTGAGGACAAGTCATGCCTTCAGGCCAAACACTTGTAAAAGGCATGGTGGTTGAACCTGCTTCTAAATCACTAATTCTCTTGTACACTCAGGTAATCTAGCACCCGTACTGCACTACAGGCTGGCAGCCTGCCATGCGAAAGGCCCGGCTTGGTCATGGCGTTCCTCCTCCCCCTGCCAAAACATGTGATTTCACTTTATTGTCAAAGGCTATAGACACACACGTACACACACACCAATAATGTCTGAAGTCATTCTGTCCGTATGAGAGCTGGGTGGTGGGAGGTGACAGCAAACCTCATTACGACTCCTCTGGCTTTGAAGTTGCCGCGTGTGAAAAATAGAAAGAAAAAACACAGATAAGCATCTATTGGAATCAGTATGTACATCCCCCCCTTCAGAAAACGTGTGTGTGTGCGCGCGCGCTAAATGGTAGGATCCAGACAGTGGTGTTTTTGTGCAGACTGGCAAGCCCCTACACAAACAGAGTCTTATCTGTAGCTGATATGAGGAATTAGCCCAATGTGTCGTTGGAGAGTCTGCCTTTGGAGGATTATTTATTAGGCATGTGTTTTTTTCCACGAGTCTGTGTTAATAAAAGGGGAGGGGGAAGGGTGCCGAGCGGTGACATGAAGGGGCTGGCAGCGACGCACAAGAAGCAGAAGGGAGGAGAAGAGTCCTATTTTTTTTATTTTTTATTTTTATTTTTTTGGAGAAGAAGCTGATTGACCAAAGAGATAGAACAAGGGCTGATGACGAGGACCGATAAGCATGCACATGCTGTAGAATGCACAGACAGACAGGCAGACAGATGCACACACACGTGCAGGCAGTCAGACAGTCACACGCTGTACAAACATACATGGATGCACAGATACACCCACAACCAGCCGTACTTATCTCCATCTCTTAAATTCTTGTGTACGTTCAGTGCCTCGTCATAAAAAACTTATCTCTGCCACTGATTTCATGTCTGTATCTGTTTATGCCTGCCTGGCTACCAAAGGCCTTCGTATTTGAACACAACACATAGTTGCATACTTTCCCTCACCATATATTCCCCCCACCATGCAAGTGACACCAAGCAGCTATTTGCAGCGCAACTCATTTTCCCAGAGGACTTCTACACTCCAAAAAAAAAAAGAAAAAAAAATACATGTTTTCCCCATTACTTCCGTTTATTACCAAATCACACCTATTGATGGCGAGAGAAGCAGAGTGATGGTTTGCACAGTGTGTGTCCAACAGCTGATGAAAAGGCCCAATCACACGTCTCTGATAATGGAGTCATCACGGTCTCAGAAAATGACGGAATTGAGCGCTATTGAAAAGCAAACAGAGGACACGCTGATTGCTCGCCGTACAAGACATTTACATTTCAGGCATTTAGCTAACACTCTTATCCAGAGTAACATACAATGAAAAAAATGTGTTTAAAGTCCACAAAATTACAAAAAAATGAGCGAGGAGTGCAAAGGCCAGAGGTGCAAGGCCCTGACATTAGGGTTGATAAAGTATTTCTGTCACATGTCATGAGATGACAGCGTGTTACATGAGTGAATTGCCTCATCAGTTTCTGAGGACTTCATCACTCAGGAAGGTTTCTTCCTCAAGATGAACATTGTAGAGGGTAGAAGAGGAAGACACAGAGCAGAAAGATGGGGATATGATCCAAGTATTCTTTAAATAGATGATTTTACAGCACTTAGGACGGAAGATTTGGGGTGACTGGGGTGTCCTTAGAGAGAGCTGAGTCCATGCAGATGGAGGTACTGTCATGATGAGGTGACTTAAAAAAAATAGAACACACAGGCAAGGCTAGCGGATCCCTCTGCTTCTTCAGAAATGCTTTCTGTGCAACTAGAGACAGTGATCTCAGAAATGCAGTATTAGTTTACACGCAAATGAGTCTAAAAGCGTCACATCTCCATTGTCAATACTGAGACTCCATTTACACTTAAGGCTCTCCCTTTCTCTCTTATTTAAGAGTCCTCTAATGTGATTATGCTGTTTCTTGCTCTCCCCCTCCCAACTGCCTTCACTGCCTCTCTTTCTGTGAACTCTTTTCTTTCTCTTCCTTTCTCTTTTCCCTTCTCGAATCGCTCTCCTTCTCCTCCACATGCTCCTCCCTCTCTCCTCTGCCCCCATCTCGTCCCACCCCACCATGCAGGGCCTGCTGTCTGAGATCCTGCGTAAAGAGGAAGACCCCAAGACGGCATCCCAGTCGCTGCTGGTCAACCTGCGTGCCATGCAGAACTTCCTGCAGCTGCCCGAAGCCGAGCGCGATCGCATCTACCAGGACGAGAGAGAGCGCAGCCTGACGGCCGCTTCAGCAATGGGTCCCGCCCCGCTCATCAGCACCCCGCCCAGCCGGCCTGTACAGGTTACAGGGATTTTATTTATTTGTGTATTTGTGCATTTATCCTGCATCAATCTCATGTTAATGTTGCAGATTATTTTTTTCTTGAATGTTACACATCAGGACAAAATTAACAGATTTGAGTTTTACCTTTTTTTTCTCTCAGAAGAATGGCTCTGGAAGCAGAAATAATCTCAACAGGCTGAGCCAATGAAGCACAATTAGAGTTAGAGTATTATGAAACCTAGTGCTTCTGCTGCTAACTGAATAAATGCAGTCTAGCCACACTAAGATATCTAGATTAGATTAGACTGGTGAGCCTAGCTGACCTTTCAAGTTCAGCAGTACTTGCCTGCAGCTGTTTGGGTAAGATAGTTAGCTAGTCTGCTGACCTTCCAAGATGGTGAAACTGTGACCATAAATTCATAGTAAAAGGGAAGTTATTGCTATATATGTATTTTTGGTCATTTAAGTTTACAAGTCAGCTAACTTGCATGATGAAAACTGTTGTTGTTTGGCTCCGCCCATTAAGCTTTAACCAATGAGAATATTTCTGCCTCCAAGAGGTGTTTGTAGAACTAAAACTTGAGTCTACCAGAGTAATATGTGGTAAATCAAATCTCTAGTGTCTCTTAATCATCTAGTTATGAGGCTATTTCTTGTAAATTCTGATGGGAAACTAAATTTTTCTAAATAATTCCTCTATTTGGCAATGGAGCAGTTGTGCACTGGTAGGCTACTTCAGCAGGTGTGCAGTTAAATTGGGACTGTAACGGTGGGTACATCTGTATGCCATAACACTGTACATCTGAAGAGATGTATACCTATTGACAGCACAGTGCATTTTCTAAACTGCTGAGCAGGCCATTTCAAGCCAGAGGGGTCAGCTGTGCCATTAGTCTGTTGTTGTTTAGATGCTGTTTGTGAAGCGCAAATGAATACAGGGATGATCAGTGTTGAGAGCAGGTGTACAGGGCAGCGGTACTAGATACCAAGATTTACAGTCTGTCCTTCAGGTGGTGTCATGGGCCCGATTCACTGAAATGTGAAAGGAGCTGCCTGCTTGGTAACCCTAGTGACACACCTGTTACCACCCATCCCCCGATCCTCTTACATTCAGGCTAGGTTTCATAAGCCCTACATAGCACAAGGCATAGTCATCTAATTTGTATGTTAGAACAATGTTTCCCACAGGTTCACGATTAACTTGTGACAGAGGTTGTTGGTGTGTGTGTGTGTGTGTGGGCGGAGGTGGAGGACTTAATTTCAGTATGATTAATTACTTGTCCCTGCCTACATTGAGATCACAGGTGAACAGGGGCAATATCCAATTCTTTGCATGGCACTCAACTTATTTCTCTATCTGAGTGTTGAGCAGCTTTACACAATTTACAGCAAATTATACAGTTTTAAGTTTCACTTTCATTTTCACAAGCAGGGCTCTGAGGGATTGATTGTCATGCTACAGTCTGCTGGTTTGTGCGTCACCAAATGACAGATATGACGTGTTGCACACATCAGGTGCAGCAGTAAAGAGGTTTAGATCAGTTTTTGTACGTTGACCAGCTTTGTATTTTGGTCCCTGCTGATATTGTGATAGTGCACCACAGATGAGCCTGTGTGCTGGAAACACACAACAGAATATGTGTCACTTTGGTCATATGATATGTATCTCATTTTGGGAAAAAAATGGCATGGATGAGTATGGGGATGCAGAGCTGAAGTTGTTCTGTGTGGCGTTATACAAGTTTATATTGCACAGAAAACTGCACACATGCACACACATGCACTCCACTTCCTGGCACACTCTGGTGTTTACAAACCTGAGTATGCAGACACCAGGTATGCATACAAGCATCACACACCACTCAAGCTGTATCAGACAGCAGTCTGTCTAGAAACACATAGAATGAAGGCAGTTTGTACCACAGTGCAGAACATACCTCACATGCTCCTTGCATGTAAATGAATCAAGCATCATCCTCACCCTCACAGGTGAGAACGGCACGCAAATGATGGCTAATTTTTTGTGTTAATTTTGACCTTTTACCATGCATTAGACAGCATTAAAAGCCCTCCAATTCTAAAAATAAAGCTTACTCGGTAACGACAAGCTCCGTGAAAGATCAAACATCTTTTCATCTCTTACTCAATCCCTCATTCAACCTCTCTGACTGCCATGCCACAACTTTCTACACCCACCGCAAATCAATGTCCCTCATTTGAAAGGTATGTGGCAACTTTTTACCACTTAAGCCTATTTGAAGTGCGGTCGAGTGTGTCTGGGGCTGACAAAGGCTTCCTCTGTCCTGTTCCCAGTGAAGATGGGGCTTTTATTTAGGTGAGAAAGATAGAAAAGAGGGGGCGGAGGACAGGGAAAGAGGTTCCTCCGAAATCCAAGCCCACCCATGTCTAAAACGGCGCCTCCTCCTTTAACTGCACAGCGAGATCGCAGCAGCTGTCCTTACAAAACTAAAATAAAAGAGTCTGATTCTGAACCAGTGGGGTTTAGCTTAGATAAGGCCACTTTGCAGTTCACAGCTCATCTTCACAATTGAGAGACTGTGTCAGTCCAAGACAGAGATTCAGAGTGAGAGTTGACCCTTGTACAATGATGCATTGAGGTAGAACAAAAAGACACTTTTTACCAGCAGTCTAATATACCATTGTTGATGGTCTAATTTGAAATGAGCACCTTTGTAGGTCTGAATAATTGCCTCAGGTGTATTGAAGTTGCCAGTGTCATATAAGCCTGCTTCATGCGGGCTACCAAGAAGCTTTCAGTATTTCTGAAAACAGCTTGCAGAGCTTCGCCCCCTGAGGTTGTTGGTAGCACATCAGTAAGCAGCAGGATGGATGGATTTGATAGGTGAGCAATAAAAGTAATGACTGCTGCTTGGCATGCCATCCAAAAGTATTATTTAACTATGTCTAAATTTTAATATGAACCAAAAAAAAGTCTTTGATTTCTGCTCTTTTATTCGATTTTTGAATTACTCACAGGTCTGTTGGCACGTTAGTACAATATCTTGAGGTCTAACATACTTGTGCATTCACAAATCCTCACCTGTCTGACTTCCACCCATAGACATATATCATGTAGATCTGTCCCTCTACACAAGGTAATTGTCACACCCACACCCACAGACACAGTCATTCGCACACGCACACACCTGGCCATATGCCAGCCTCTCCTATGGAGCAATGCAGTGTGAATTTAGCCACATAAATCAGCAAGGGTGGCAATTGAGCCAGAGACAGAGAAGGGTTTTTATAGGCCTCGTAAAAACAGATGCGGAGGTATGTTTCTCTCACGTGTGCTGATGGGTAGGTTGACTCCCCAAGCCAGTTAGCGCACGTCCCAGCCTTAACAATTAGCCTGACATGGTAACCCACCGCTCAGACTGACAAGCTCACATTGAGCCGTCATAAAACAGGATGACAGGCCCAGGAACGCCGTGACATTCCAGTTTCACCACAAATTTGAAGATTATCTGAGGTTTTGTTTTTTATATGAAAGCCATAAAAGGGCCAGTGTTAGGTGTCTAGACGAATGTTTGAATATATGTTTTTCAAGCACAGGCTGCGCAGTGAGTTTGTAGCTGTTTGTCTTATTAGTGGTTTATTTGAATAAAAGTATTCATGGTTGTACCCTTGGATTTTTTTTTCCAAACATATTTTTTCCAAAATGACTCGTATGGAATGACTCATATGCTAATTGTTCTTGGGTAATGTTTTTATTAGGATACCTTGTCAGAATATTTTTCAAGACATAACAAGCCCCTGAATGAGCATGATTTCATTCCACTTGACTTGCATTTATTTTCTAATCATCAGCTTGACATAAGAATAATAACATTTTGTACTGCACCTCTAACTGTTTCTGTGCAGAGTAAAGCTGGTACTGTACGTGGTGTAGTCTACGTGTATGTGTGTGTGTGTGTGTGTGTGTGTGCATGCTTGTGTTTTGCCCGTTTGTCTCTTTTTTCCTCTCATGTGAGCCTGAACAAACATGGTCGTGTTGTTTCCTGACCCAACAGCCCCGGAGAGAAGACTGTAACAACGTAAGGCCCGAGGACTGGAACCCCCGAATCCCCGTGGGCATTTCCCCTGTGAGCAAATAACTGCACCCCCCCTCACCTCTCCCACCACCACCACCAGTCTTTACTCGTATTCTCACAGGCATGGACGACAAACACACACTGGAGCTTATCACCTCGCCACATGTGAATCACTGTTATTTCAGTATTGTACATGTTTCCCAGGAAGAAAACAAGTAACGTGAATTTTCCTTTTAAGGGCAGGGTTTATATTCATTTTGGTCAGTATTTGGATGAATTTTGGTCAAATACAAATACGATAATGAAAATGTAATGTTTTTACATTGATTTAGATCCAGATGATATCAAATATTGTTTTCCTGACCTGGGTCAAACAGTATTTGCAAATCCTATTTATGGTTTTATTTGAGCTTATTTAGGTGCCAAAAATGTAGAGCTTTATCACACACAATCCCAAATACTTTTAAAAATTACAGGAATGTATGTGGAAGTGAGTTTAGTATACTCTTACATGGCAACTAAAATGAGCTTATATGAACTTCAGGTTTCCTTCTAGTCATAATATATGGCTGTATTATATGAATTTGATTATCTTCACATCTTGAGTCAAGTTTTGGAATTGCACAGAAAGTCTGGACAAGTTTAGGGAAATGTTGCTCAATCACAAACCACACATGTAGTTTTGCTTTGAAGAATAATCATCAGCTGCAGAGTGCTGCGGCTCGGTCTACTGCACACAAACACAAGATCTGTCAAATATGATCAAGAAATTAAAGTCTGGCAAAGTACAGAATTTTTACACAGAATATTTGCAGGAAGATCTGATTTTCTTTTTTAACTCTTTCCACCAGGTGAAACCGTCCCCTCTGCCCAGCGAGTGGAACGGCAAGACGGAGAGCTGCATCCTCAACATCAACTCCACCATCTACGATGAGATTCAGCAGGAGATGAAGAGGGCTAAAGTTTCCCAGGCCCTGTTTGCCAAGGTGGCTGCCTCCAAGAGCCAGGTACCAACACACGCACACACACACACACACACACACAGTACTACAGTTGACCAAAAAGTAAAATGAATGTAGGCTGCAGACCCACAGCTCTGATGCAAAAACTAAAAATTTTTATTTATGTATTTATTTATTTATTTAATTAGTGCTATTTCTCACTAGCAGGCACCCTGCCAATGGGGGTTCATCATTTTCATTTTCATTTAATATTTCCATCTTAGTGTATTGTCACTCAAGGATTTAAGTTGCTTACCATCATTTAAAAAGTACCATTAATAGTTAATGCTATTGATCATGTAAATCAATTTCCAAGATTATGACTTTATCCAAATGTGGAGATTTCACTTTATAAACAAAATCTTTGGTGTTGTTGTGTCATGAATCATTATGAAATTCCATGCCTGTAGACACGTAGCTTTGAAATGTCCCCACACCCACACACACTCACACACACACATTTACAGAGACAGTATTTTCACATGACGTCTGAACTCTGTCTTTTGAAGTGGTCGGGCTTCCCAATGAGGTTGACAAAACACCATAAAAACTAAGCTGAAATCATACCACAACCAGCATCAGATGCAAACATTACGCTCATAAAGGCAGTACAAGCAGAGATCCATCCGTCGCGTTACAAAACTCGCCTCCATGCACCAGAGCAGTGATTTATCGGCATAATGACATATGTCTCCTTTATTGTGGGTTTGGAGTTGAGCAGCCGACAGTGTTTCAACATTAAACAAACCTGTTTATATTAGCTCTGCTCTGAATGGCTCCCCCAGTTAGACGAAGGGGCCCCTGTTATCTTCTCCCAGAGAGCATCGCGCTCGCACAATACCAGCTTGTGTGTGCGCTGGAACAGGAAAAAAAGGGAAAACACGCCACCAGTTTAACTCTTTATTAAAAGCAATTAAAGAAAATGCGGCGCAAGGAATTATTATTAAAGGTTTTCACGTGTCTGTCAGAGGCAAAGTTGGGAAGATTTTCACAATTGCGCTTGATGAAGAAGATGAGGGGGGAAAAAATAGATCACCAAGGGCGGAATAATCGAGAAATATCTGCGCAGGCTTTATTTTTTTCTTGCTGATTAGGATGATTATACCCCCAGATAGCTTTGTTTTACCAAATTGCAGTTTGATGCACAAACCACTGTTTTTGTTCAGGAGTTCAAAGACTCCTTGTGGAAGGATGGAGAAAGAGAGTGGGGGAGAGCAAGGCGGCCGTGGTATTAACTCACAAATGTCTCTCTCTTTTCTCAAATGATCGTTTGTCTGGGAACAGGTTTCCACTGCGCCTCCTCCACCTCGACTCTCTCGCTCCCTCCCATCCCTCTGCTTTCCCCCTTTCCCTCTCGATTTCCCCCGCTTTCCCTCTCGCTCGCTCCCTCCCCTCTTTCTCCCTTGCCCCTCTCCCTCTCTCTTTCCCCCCTCTTTCTCTCTCTCTCGTTCCATTCATGGCGGGCGGGTGTGAATGTGAATTGAGCAGCAGATAAGAAGTGTGCTAATTACGCCTGTGAAAGGGGGCCTGGGAGAGCACTTATCTCTGGCTCCATCTCGTAATGGGCGCTCCCCGGGCAGCTGGTCTCCCCCCCCTTGCTACCCAGCCGGCAGTGCCACAACCACCAGCACTGCCAGGCCAGCGGCTGCTCCTCCCCAACGGGACCCCTGGACCCCAAAAACCAGAGAACCGGGCCCACTTTCAACTTTCAATTTTGTCAAATATCACTGCATCTTCTAAAATCACCCGTCCCATATTTGTTTTATTTCCTCTCTAAGTAGTAATCCCTTTTATTTATTTATTTATTTGTTTGTTTGTTTGTTTGTTTGTTTATTTTTGGTGACATCTTTGGTGCTAAGGGGTCATTGCTGTGACATTTTTGCACTGTATTTCCCAGAAATCACCTGTCAATCAAACGGTGTGTTCAACACTGTGACGTCTTTTTGGATTTCCCGCTGATGAAGTTTGAGTTTCTGCCGCTCTTCTCTTTGTCTGTTCAGGCGTGGTAGCTTTCGCTGCTCATGCTAACTACCCAGTTCTTCTTCTAGTCTTTATTCCAAACAAGCTGCTGAATGAAAGTGTGCCAGAGGATTTTTCCCAGAAAAAAAAACTGATGCTGGGTGTTTAGAAAAGCAGATGTAAAAGCTTTTAAATGAATATAGGTTGAATCAGTTGGCGCGAGAAAGCAGCAAAATCTATTTAAATGAAAATTTAGATTTTTTATTGGGCTTAAATATCCTAGTGAAGTTAAGATGGTTAAGGTACCCATCAGGTTCTTAATGAACTTCTTATTCAGCTTCAGTTACAGTGTTTTCCTTGCAGGCGTGCAGTCAGAAAGCAACCAGGAGGCCAGTAGGGACAGGCTGGTACTGGGGCTGGGAGTGGAGCATGGATGGGGTTGGTGTTGGTGATGGGGGATGGGAAGGGTTGGCAGGAGGCCCATATGGGGTTCAGGGAAATAACTGGGTTTGGAGGTGGAGGGGGGCTTATTACTGAGGCTGGCACATGCCTGTCGGCTTGACGTCCCATGCAACCTCTGCCACTTTAACTCAGCTCAGGATTTCTCTGCCCAGTCATGCAGACATGTTTGCAGGTGACCAAGGTGAGGGGGTACAGGAGGGAGGTGGGGTGTAGGAGGTCTTGGCTTTGGATGGGTGTGTGTGTGTGTGTGTGTGTATGTCTGAACACTGTTGACTGTTGGTGTACGTATTGAGCCAACGTGTGTGGCATCTTTGCCTCACCCGCTGAAAGACAGACTACAGAGAAAAGGAGGGCAAGGCAGGAGAGGGTTGAAGATCTTAGGAGGACAGAGAGAAGAGAGATGAAGAGCTGAAGGAGGTTGTAAGCAACGGTGCTCCCCTGGGTACAATAGCAGCAAGCAGGAGTTTACTGATTGGTGCATGCTCCGCCGAGTGTGTGTATGTGTGTGTGTGTGTGTGTTTGCACGCTTGACTGTGTGTCAAATATGGCTTTATGTGCAGGCGCATTTTAGTGTGTGCACAAGGATGTGCACTGGAGTTTGTGTACTTGAATATATGTGAGTGTGTATGTGGGGGGCTGGTGGGGTGCTGGACTGCTGCCATCCCGTCCTCTCAGGGCTCGTAACCACAGCAGGCCCCTGCCAGCCCTTAACTGGTCCCCCTCTCCCCAGCATCTCTCTCTCTTTCTCTCTCTTTCTCTCTCTCTCTGTGTCCCTCTCTCATATTCAATGTAGCATTTCAATCACCCTTTTACTGCCACATATTCAGAGTAGTAACTACAAAGCAGTGAATCTAACCTCAGCCATATTACTTTATCAGATTAATGGTTGCCATTCACTTCAAGTCTGTGCATGTATATTTTTCAACTAGTCCATGCAGCCGTTTTGATTTATTAGGACAGCTATTACTCTTACCCTTTGATAAAATCAGACTCATTATTCATGATCCATTCCTTTATGATTCAAAGTGATCGAGTGCTCCAAGAACGCTCCGTCTCCATTTAGCTGCAGGAGACGTCAGACTTGGAGAAAACAACTGTGTCCTACTGGTTTGAGTCCAGCAATGACACTGCCAGAAGTAGCTAGCATTAGTCAATGGCCCATTTCATTTTTGCCTGCAGAGGTGCAGGCTATGTTGTGGATAGCCTGGTGTTGATGTCAACATTATTAACTGGCCCAATAAAGCCGGGGAGTTATCTAGCAAGCCAGCGCTCTTTGTTTTCAGTCAAGTTGACAGGGGAGGCTTGCTGTGTTGGCTAGCCTGACAGAGAGGGCGGCTAACGTTTAGCC
>OMKZ01034731.1:4499-15924 GCA_900302535.1 Neoniphon sammara | reverse complement strand
AGCCTGTGGCAAACAAAATGATGAGTTTATTATCAAAAATCCAATCATGACAAATGTATTTGAATTCATAATAAAGCCTTGTCTTTGTTAATTTTGTATTTCCATTCTGTATTTTAATTTAATAACAAAAAATTATGATTTAAAAACAATTATTGATCACAAATTCAAATATTTATCTTTTGGTAGAAGTATCTTGCCACAAACATTCTGGGATATGTAATTTCTCTGTGTGCCACTAGATGGCAGCATAATTCTCCTGAGGGCCTCGTGATCTGCTCCAGTAACCTGCCCTCTCATCTCTGAGCTGCCAAGCATGAGAGAGCAACATGTAAAACTGGGCCGTGGAGACGAGCGGAGCCACAAACAGTGATTTTTGGATCCATCTCCGGTTGATTTTTACTCACGGACCACAACATTCCTGACTCAAAGCACTAAGGAGGAACAAAGCACAGCGGACTATGGGAATCATGATAGGGACCGGTTACTAAGGCAACCGCTGCTGTGGGGTGTCAGGAAGTGATGTCATTGAAAATAAAGCTCATAGGAGAACTGGGGAAGGCTGTTTGAGGACCTTCAACACCTTTAAAAGCACAGTGGTGCTTTGAAGCCTCAGTGGTTTGGCCAGGGTCCACTGAACACAGTCAGTGCGTCTGTTGTTTTTGGTGAGCTGAATGTTTGGCTACCGTTTCTGTTAGAATGAGCCATAAAAGGCCAGAGTGGTGCACAAAGAGCACAGACAACACATTGGAACGCTCTGATATAACCGAGCCAAAATGCACATACACAGGAGGAGCTGCAGTAAAAAATAAATATCTGGTTAGTTTTTAATTCCTTTCAAGGGTGAATTTTCCAGTGTATTGGCCTGTAGGCCACTTCTACAGTCAATCAAATGTGACTTATGCATAAAGTGTCCACATGTCTATCTGCAAAGTATATATTTTAACTTTGTGTAATTTTTTGGCTTTTACCATTACTATTAAATATAGTGACTGAAAGTTGCTACTGTCTGAAAAGCCATTTAAAGGGAAAAAACAGAACTAATTCAAACTACCACTGCCCAACTCACAGGTCAGTGATTAACGCTCATGCCAGACAGAGTGCTGAAAGCTCAAAGGCTCACAGTCAGAGCACAGCTAGTGTCCCCGTCGCTTCAAACGTCTGTATCCGTCTCTGTCCACTAGGAAGAAGGCCTTCAGCCCAGCTGTGTGTCCGGACATGCTCTAATTCCACCTGATCCTCATTCCCGCCCTGGTCTCTGCTCCGTGACTGAGTCCCTTCCCCTGTTTTCCACCCAGGCCCGGCTCAGACTGAGCTGCTGGCCCATTAGTCAGGACATAACAGGCACTGTCACGGCTGCTTATAGCCTGCTATGAGCATACAGATCCTGCACTAGTCTGAGCCTCACACCAGACCAGGAGCCTGAGTAAAACACTTCTGTAATATCAATCATCAATGGCAGACTGACTTTAACGTTCAATATGAAAGAAGTGCTTGAAGATTGATTGAAAGTCAACGCAGGAAGTGATGGGTAGAAGTCTCACCTTTGCTCCTTTCACACCACTGCAGTCACATTTTCCACATGATGCCCCGCATCCCTGGAAGAGAAAAACAAACAGTTGATCAAATTATATATCACATACAAGACAAACTATTTGTAGTTATTTTCTAAGGGTTTAGATTTGTACTTGACAAATGAAGTGACGAGTGTTGTGAACATGCAGCTTTAAGGTAGCAGAACATCCAGTGAAGAAACTCTGGATTCAGGCCTTATCTTCCATTCTCATGATCAGAAATACATACAAAAATACATACTAAAACCCCACTGTGAGCAGTAAAATACTCCTAGAATCAGATGGAGATACCATACAATAGACCAGGCGTGTGATTTCATTCTGTCTGCCTGATTTATCCAGCAGAAAGGCATTTTTTTATTAACTATAGCAAATTTTGATTTGACAGTATAAATTTATGGTTGGATGTACATCATCAGTAGTTTTGTAGACACCTAAATGGAGTATAATGTAGTTCACTGGTATGATATTGTTGACAGTGGAGGAAAGCATCACACTGGTTTATCATTTCCTGTAATCAGGCTTTTGCTAAGTCAGACCAAGGGTCACCCTTTGGCTTTGTAGCACTGCAGGCAGGCAGCAGGACATTTATGCAGCTGGCCTCAGTCCTCTCAGTACCTCCTCCACCTCCCCCTCCACCTCCTTTCCTCTCCTCTGGGGTCTCCAGAGGCCAGGGCCTGGGAACTGGCCTGCACTGCCTTGGCTCCTCTCTCCTCCACTGCTGCCCTCCCTCCCTCTCTCCTCCCTCCTCCCGCCATCAGCCAGCTGTTGCTTCACTCACGTGCAAGGCGTCCAGCCAAAAGCCTGTCGAGGCTTAGAGACTCTGGAGGCCTGGACAGAGAGTACACAGCTACACAGCCCACAACAGTCTCTCTCTCTCCCTCCGTCTTTCTCTCTCTCTCACAAACACAGCAAACAAATTGCTTCCTTACAATTCGCTCATGATCCTTTCGATAATTCCTAAAATCAATGCACAACCTCACACACTGTTGACATAACATATATTACTCACCCCTGCATCTATGGTACATTAAAGCTGTGCAAAAAACTCGATACAGTTCAGTATGACAAAACTATTTTTCACAATATTGTATCGATTTTCTAGCATTTTGTATCAACTATCTCTGTACTTCATTTTCCTATGATATTATAACAGCTACATTTTAATGCACTGTGTTAAGTATATTATGCTAACTGTCAGTTAGTAAACTGTAATGGGAATTTTGCATTAAATTGTTTTGAGTCCCTTTGTCGCCCAATTTATCATATATGTCGCATATTTTATTAGTGTACACAGCTCTTATGCAGTATGTTGTTTTTTTAAGATCTATTTATACATTTTCTCTCAATCCCAGAGAGTATTGCAATATAATGCGATATAAATCATATCACGATCCAAGATTGTGATATGTATTGTGAGGGTCTTGCCAAAACTCAGCCCTACTTTATATTAACTACGTCTCAGTTCTTACTCCCATTCCCCACTTACTCTCTCTCTCTCTCACTCTCTCAAACACACACACACACCCACACACACACCTCTCTGGCTAAGTGAATCAATATGGGGTTTCTAAAACTATGGGAAATCAGGGGAAGCGCTGTTTTCCCTCTCAGGACCTTACACCCCCACTGCCCCCGCCCCGTCCCAGTGCTCTTGTTCTCTTCTATACACAGTGCACATACATGTGTGGCCCACTATGTCATGCCTACTCTGCTTCTCTCACACCTTCTCATTCACTCCATCTCACTTCACCACCTCTCAAATGGTTTCTAAAGACTTCCCACCCCCTCACAAGATTGATTTCTAATATGCCACAGGAAAACTGCTGGAACACCTGGGTCAGATCAGATATGTATCTTAAGACAAACAGAGGAAAAGGAATACCGACTCTGAGAATGAACTACATGTGGGTTTCATTACAGCAAACACACTGGCTCACGGCAATACAGGGCTCCCGCTGCCGGATTATTATTTTTTTGACCATTCACCGAGGGAGTTAAGGCACACTAATGCAATGAGGGAACAAGCTTGCATATTGTCAGCACCCCTAAAGCACATCACAGCTGCTCATGGTGAAGTATTACTTCAGTATTTCCTCCTTTCACCTGTCGCCCTCTGTCCGTCTAAGCCTTGTTTCTTGGCTTTAGTCTTCTCCATCCTCCTGTTAGACACAACTTGGCTTATACCAGACATTCCAGTTTGCTAATAGCATGACCAAGAAGCCCAAACCACATACTGACGCACATGAGGATGCTTCCTTATGCATGCATGTGTGTGTGTGGGAGTTTGTAATGTACCACTCTGTGATGTCAAACGCTGGATCTCTAAACATAGCGCGCTAATCTGCAGGT
The DNA here is from genome assembly GCA_900302535.1 of Neoniphon sammara. Classification (NCBI taxonomy): domain Eukaryota; kingdom Metazoa; phylum Chordata; class Actinopteri; order Holocentriformes; family Holocentridae; genus Neoniphon; species Neoniphon sammara. Next base: position 12,001 of record OMKZ01034731.1, on the reverse strand, counting down.
AGATCAAAGTAGCACTGCCGTCTTTGATTCCTCCAGTTTGTTTTCCTTCCACGTCCGTTATGCATCTCCATAAACCCAAACAGCAGATGGGCGCGATGGCACAAAGACCAAACTGACATCCGCACAAAAAGAGGCTCCCACTAATGACTCTTGGTACCATAAAGAGGACTGCTGTCTGATTCAGTATCTGGGCCTTGGAGAAAAGGGATCTTAAGAGGGTCTTATCACACAGATCCCCAGCCTCTATTGGATGATGAGGGCTATCATGACTATCAGTCATAAAACAGGGCAGAAAACCATTTCCACCTTTTAAAGGGATTCTCAGGCCTTTCTACCTCAAGTCTCATGCATCCATAAATACAATGTGCCAAGACAAAGGTGCACAATGCTAAATTGAGTGTAGGTGGAAGAGAGGACCGTTTATACTCAGTTGGCAAAAAACAAACAATGAGTGCATAATTTATCATTGAGCCAGGCTGATGATGAGAACCATGTAGACTCATGTTTTTTGTCAGCTGAGTCTAAAGTGTCCTTAGCATCGGTTCAACAAAGAGAACCATGTGGATTCACCTACCAAATGGTCCTCAGTTCATTGGACTCTTAGCAACTGTGCACTGTGCACCTTTAAAATTTATGATTTAAGAAGAGTAGAGCCTCTTTACAGCATAAAAGAAAAAGAAAAGTTTTCATTTTTTTAAATTATGACATACAGTGTGTAGACCTTGAGGTGAAGAACCACCATGGACCACTATATGAATTTTTAGTCCAGCTTGCGTCCCAGTGAGGGTCGCCTGTGGACCAGTAGTCGTCCACTTCCCACTGGTAGAGAAAGACAGAACTAAACCAGGTCTCTGCACCATGGAGGTGAAAGCTGAGTGAGGGTTGAAGGTTGAAATGAACATAGAGACGTCAAGCACAGTAGTACATGGCCTGCACATGTGAGACTTTACTGAACGTGAGAAAGAAAGGAGGTGCAAGGGTTTTGTTAAGTGCGAGCCGTAGCTTGGCAGGACTAAAGGCATTCTACCCAAACAGCATGATACTCCACAGACCAAACAGAGCGAACAGGCTCGGAGCAGAAGCCTGAGGATCTGCAGTGCTGATTGTTAGTTAATGTCCACTGTGAATATACAGTGGCTGGTGAGTCACTGAGCTCTGGAGGATCTCTTCCAGATCGAGTAAACACCTGCAGCAGACAGACAGCCTCACGTGTCTCGGGACAAGTGTTTATGCCGTTCCTAAGACTCTGCGGCTGGATGTCAAAGCTCCAAACTTTGAAAAATGAGTATGATGTGTGCTGGTACAGTGTATACTTTTACGGGGTGGTGTGCAAGCCGGTGTCTCGTCATAAATGGGTGTATGCGAGCGTGGGCCTGGCATTCTGTCTGTGAGAGAACGTGAGAGTGTGTTTGTGTGCATTTGCGTGTGTGTGCCGGAGCAGTGTCATTGCCAAGTTCGTGGCGTCATAGTAAACAGAAGCACGTGCATAGGCAGAGCACTGGGTTTCATAATGGAGATGGATGTATCTGGGCACTTGGTATCTATATTATGCGTCAGTGATGTTTGGAGCCTACGTCAGTCCGAGCTTCTCCTCAAAAAGCCTAATCTGGACATGTCTGACATCACCAGAGCTGCGGTCCTCCCTAAAGTTAGCACCAGGGAGCTGATGAGTCATGGTTACTCTCCAGATTACAGCAAGAGCAAGAGATACTGTACTGGTCCAGAGATCCTGACATTAACACAAACACTCTTTATATAAACCAGCGGGTGAGTGTAAGAAGTTGTTGCATAACTGGATCTAATAAGGAGGTACAAAGAGGGAGATGGTCAGTGTTGAGGCACCGTTTTCCCATATTTTACCTTAGTTTAGTCACTGACCCCAATAGACGTCACCTTATTTGACAGCAGTACAAAGGCCAGGAGTTCTGGGTTCCCCAGGCTGATTGTAGTACAACATGCTCAAGTGTTTTCCCTGGCTGTGACTCGCTTCCCATCACTTAAGACCAATTTTTGTTTTACAAAATCTTGGCATCTGTTGTCAGCTGGAACTGTGGGGCCTTCCAGCAAAAGAAGTGGTAATTTCCTAACTTTTCCACAGTCAATCACATCATTACAGTGCCAGTGTCTTGACCACACCCAATCAGCTGTGTTCCTGTCCTTGTGTTTCTGATCAAAATCCCGTAGACCCAAACATCCTGCTGCACTGTCAAGGCATCTTTTGTACCAAAGTAAATGAGAGACAGAGAGAAACGAGGCTATTTGTGCAATTTGGTGCTTTTGTCCAGGCAACAGGATTTTCCCAAAACCACACAGTGGGTTTCTCTCTTTGCAACTATAATGAAAGTCATAATAAAAGTCTGTCCCCTAGTTTTCTGTGGCTGTGTGACTCAGAGCCTTTGTTCTCCTTACCAGAAGTAGATTAATACATTGTTCACACTATATTGTATCTGCCCACCCAACGTGCAAAACGTGCTTGTTTTATTTAGGAGGGACATGATCTCTTGTATCTTACATGAATGTAATTACAATATTTGGATTATTAGCCAGGACAAGTACAATACAGAGGTTATGAACAGCATGACCGCAGTACCGACTTTCACCAGACAGGGGCAGAAACATTCCCCACACTGAAGCGCTTGACACTGACGGCACATCTTCAGCCGCAGTGGCTTATGTTCTCAGGAAGTTGTAGGTGTTTTACTATGTCCTTCCTTCCATGTTAATGTCAGCTGGAGATCACAGTAACATCTGGACCATGTCATGTTGCAGACGGGAACAGTGACGGCGATGGCCACACTTTGCTGCAGCATACCACGACGTTCCCAGCACATTCCCATCAAACCCTCCCACCACTTTTGACATATCCCACAAACCCCTGGAGCATCCTGGAGAGGCTCGGTGTCTGACCTAGAGTAATACTGAGCCTGATGTGTGGGAGGCTTTGTCATTCCAAACAGAAACGCCCCTCCATCTGCTTTACACACACGCACATACACACACAAATAAAAAACAGATATTGTGATAATCCATGAAACTACAGAATGGTTACAACACTTCATTAACCTTTATGAGGTCAGGTCAAAGTATTACTATTACGTTACTCAAGAAAAGGCTATAATTGTATGTATTGTATTGTAGTACATGAACTGATTAAATTAATTCCTCTCCCTGAAGACACATACACATTAATGAACCCACAAATCTAAAAATGTACAGCTTGTGACCATGTTAATTGTCTCTGAGATAGAGCTAAAATATGTTTTTTATAAAGGTGCATAAAACTGAGAAGCGGTTTCTTAACTCTGATTCCATTTTCTGTTGAAGCTGACACACACAGTGTTTCTCAGCCTTTTTATCTGACTGCTCTTATCAGGGGAAAAAAACACTGCAGAAGACTGTTTGTTGTTGTTTTTTGCTTTCAGAAACAAAAACACAAGTTTTCCTGGCTTAGCGGAGTGAATGTTGGTTGGTAGCCATAGAAAACAGTTCGACTGCGGTCCCTTTCCATTTATCTCTTGATGCCATGGGGGAGCAGAGAGGAGCCTTCCTTCCACACTGATATGGATTTCACAGAGAGGGAAACCATGGAGATAACTCCTCTACATCAGCTGACCATTTGAATGTATTTGTCTAGAAAGGGTTTCGCTGAGCACGCATGCTCTTTTTCAGCAATGAACTGTCACACATTCATAGAGACTCTGAGCCACTGAACATCTCCATTGGAGAAGTTAGGAGTTAACCCTTCGAGCTCTGATTTTCCCTTAAATTTCCCTTTAAGTAGCTTCAAAGTTAGTTTTTTTTCCATATTACATGCTGGTTGCAACACTAAATTGAAGCTGCATCACTTTTAAATTGAGTGAAATATTCAAACTCAAGATGCTATTGTTTTATGGCTGCACCATTACACCAAATAGAAAATATCTAGATGTCTTGTGTGTAATTTTAAACACATTTCCCTGTAATTCAGCGGCACATCTTTGGTATCTCTTGGGATCTCCACTAGATTTTAAAATAAAGTTATGTGGCTTCGAGCATTTGAAATGACGAACCCACCAATAGGACCAGCCGGGTTTTAAACAACCTAAAGGCACCACAGTTGTTAGGAAGAGTGTCTCATATTGAGATTTCTCCCAGGGATTCATACCAGCCACTCTCCACCTCACACATCTTCGAGGTTTATACTATCGCTGCCCCTCCCACTCGGCTCTTTCAGCTTGACGTAATGTAGGAAACTGTAACTATCACATAATGACGGCTGCTCAATCATGTGTACTCAAGACAGGCTTCACCTTAGAAGAAAAAGAACAATAGTTTATCATCATGTTGCGTCACTGTTTTGTGTTTACATTTAGCTCTGTGTTTTGGGCGTTCAGTTGTTTGGGTTGATTTTGAGCTGACTGTCCTAATTGCTCATAATGACATCCGATGAGATGATGGTTTGCGTCCCACCAGTAAATATTGCGCAACATTGCTAAATTGAACGTATCCATGAGCTTTAACACAAACATCTGGGCTCTTGTGTGGACTGAGCGAGACCCACTGCAGCCACTGAAATACAAGTACAGTTACGCAACCCGCTAACCTTCAGTAATGAATGAGAGTCGTCCCGGCTCCTGTGTCACTTTACAACCAACCCCACTTCCAATGCGGGTCACAAGTGTTTCCAGGCCGTGACTGCACTCGCCCCAAATTACGAGCCATCAAACAGAATCCTGCCCAATTACAGCCAGCAGAACGGTATTGGCTGGTGTAATATGTTTAACCTGTGCAAGCCACCCTATAAAGACCTGCTCATGGTGTTAAACCACACATCATGGGTTCCATATGGGGACAATCAGGATTGTTTTACTCCATAAAAGACAGAGGGATCTTGGCGGCGGGACTCATTGAGCTCGTCTCCTTCTCTCCAAGGCCAAATGAGAGAGTGAAGCACTGCTGGAGCGTCGCAGGCAGCAGTAAACCTTGAAGTAAAGCGCATGGCATGTAACACTAAGACGAAAATGTGCACACAAAAGTGCACACTCATACCACTTCGACAGCCAGTCATTGTGGTTAATTTGTGTTATTAAAGTCCTGAGTTCTGTGTCTTGGTGTTGATTCATTCCGGCTTGCCTGTGGTTGTGGGTATTTATTTGTGGTTGCCGCATGGTCAAAAGGTTCACAGGTGCTTCTGGCCACAACTACGGTGTTCCAACCACAGCCACCGACTACCCGCTGAAACTGGAGTCAGACTGGCCAGGCGAACACCGAAATGATAAAAGACGAGAGAAGGGGTGAGAGATATGCTCCATCTTCCCACTCAGGCTGGATGTGCCGGGTTGAACCGCACCGCTCCGACATTCCTGGCCTTCTCTGGTACTGAGAGGCTGAGATGAGTAAATAGGAGAGGAGAGGAATTCTCTGTCTGACTGCCATACTTGGAAGACGAGGCTGCTGGCGTATCTGTCTCTGTAAACAGCATGAGTGAGTGTGTGTCTGTGGGAGCTGCACGTGCACACCCTGGAATGGTACGCCGTGAAACAGCGTTTCTTAAAATGCCAAGTCAGATATTAACGTTAGAGCCAAACCACCAGGATTTTTTAATCACTGTGTCAAATACAACATAACAAACAACAGCATTGTTAGCCCCTCTGAGCTGCAATCTCTACTTTTAATACATGCTGTATAACAAAGTACCATCTATAATTTTTTGGGAAATTGCACCCCAAATCAGACCACAATGGAACATAAAGTAGATTAATGTGGCTATGGTCAGTATGAACAGTAGTTTGGCTTTTTTTTTAATAAAAATACAACTGGGAGGATGTTTAAATATCTGCGGGGATATGAATTCCATTGTGACCAATATTAAAATAGTGCAAAACATATTTTTTGCTGGCTCCACTTATGGAAACCTTAACTAATGCCCACTTGGCTGCTCCAGACTCATTTTTCATACAAACTTCAGAGATATACAGTAGTACAACATCACAACTCCATAGACTGACAAAGCACAAGGCAAGAGTCATAATAAATAATATATACTATATGTAGATTCTGGCCACAGGACAATGTTTTCTGCTTCCTTTGTTTAAAGGCTCTTGTAGTGCCGATTCATTGGGACGATCTTGACGTAAAACATGCCCTAATTCGGCTGAAGGCATCAGGTATTCATCTTCGGCACAGAAATAATTTAGGGCTTCTGTAACCAAAAGCAGATGCGTCTGCAGAGAGCTGTTCTCACACACACTTGTGCACAAATCATGCATGAGTAAAAAATCAACACAACCATAAATATACAGACAAAACCAGACATTGCAAAAATCCGTGAAAGTATATAATGGCCACCTGTCATAAAACTACAGTAACCTTCATGAAATCAAGTCAAGGTTTCATGCTTATGGTACCCTGGAAAAGGTGTTATTGTTTGTAAGAAAGAACATGAACGGATTAAACAAATTCCTCTGCCTCAAGAAACACATGAGAATACATAGATGCACAGAGCCAAACACGCAAGTTGACAAACACACCAGACAGCCGACAGTCTGTATATGCATGACCGGGCGTGACCACGCTAATTTTGCCTGTCATCAAAGCTGGGACAGCTACTGTAGCTTAGAGCGGCGTGGTCTCAAAGTTAAGAAAACATCCCAAATAAATAAATAAAGTATGTCTGCTGTGAAGCCCAATATGGACAGCCTGAACACTGGGACAAGAAAGGTTATGAACATGTCATCAGACTGCAACATAAAGCAGAAAGTCCACTTTAGCAGCAGACATCACTGCACAGAACCAGCCAAGTCTACAGTCCACTCAGGAATTTTCACATGCAAAACCCAGCCGCCTTTGGAGAAAATGGGAAAATTGTTTAAGGGAATTTCTCAGGCTTTGCTGACGGACATAATAGTGTGTGTGTGTGTGTGTGTGTGTGTGTGTGTGTGTGTGTGTATGCTTATACAGAGCGTGGAGCTGATTAATTTTCATGCGCTAGCCAGATGCCAGGACAACTGCAGCTGGTAGAGGCCAATCCACAAAACTGTCCCTCACCGCTCAATCACTCGACACTTTGAGAAAGAGAGAAGTGTGAGAGTGAGACAGAAGAAAGACAGGGGCTATAGTGAAAGAGAAAGTGGGAGGATGTGTGGGTTGGACTGCCGCCAAAGTGGCTGATAAATCCCCGCTGGTCTGTTAAAAACAACTTCGTTACAATTCATTACGAGTCATTTCAGGGTGTAGCGTTAGTGATGACAATGCTCCAGTTGTCACGACCATCACTAAACAATAGGCCGCCTATTACTGAAATGCCTCTGAGAGTATTTCATGGCACATCAATGCTTCCAATAGATCCCATACAACGTGCAGTGGATCACAGGGGTCGCTGACCTCTCTTGATCAGGTAGTCTATCTGCATTCCCCTCTTGACCAGTCACATGACCCATGGAGGCTCATCCTGTTGACCTTTAACCTCTGGCCAGGCCATTAGAGGGGATTTAGAGTTTCAAACAAGCTACTTAATATAAGGG
>OMKZ01034730.1:0-10220 GCA_900302535.1 Neoniphon sammara | reverse complement strand
CTGTGAAAGGAGGACAGTTCGGACGTTTTGTACACAGCTGCTAAACATATTATTTTATAGACTCAGACTCAGCTAAAAGGACACTGTGTTTAAAGTCACATTAAAACAGCATTTTGAGAGCCTCTTGCTTCCTTAATTTGACACATTTTCTGCTGAAACAGGTTGTTGGGGCGGGGCTTAACACAGAGAGGCATCTTTCAAAAATATAAGCCAATAGGTGTTCTGTCAGGGAGAGAACGGCAGCTTTATTTGATTGAATGGGTGTGACGGATCAAAAATATGTTTTTATTGGCTAAAATTTTTGTTCATGCCGACTGGATGAGCATGATATCATCGATGAAAATACACAGATGTGGAAGCAAAGCAGTTTTGACTTAAAAGTACTAATAAATGAATAAATGAATGAATTAATAAATGAATACATAAATAAAGTAAAATAATATATATTCTCCAGCCTTTATTGTTAAATAGGTGAATATGGTTAATTAGTTAACAAGTTGAAAAAGATTTTTATTCCATTGTAACTTTAAAGCCAAATTGGGCAATCCGGAAAATAATAATATTCTTGCTCCTGTAAAATTCAGAAGAAATTTAGATTACATAAACTGAACTGTCTTTGTGTGCTCTGCTGCAGATGCCAAGCCAGTGACGGTCTCATGGCATCGTGTCATGCTCCTTACACTCTTGCCCTGTGACGCTTACAACAGTACATCATGTTTTAGCAGAAAAAAGTGTGTCCTGCCTGATCATGGCCTAAGCACGACCTACATAACATAATTTATGAAGCTGAAGAGTCCATTCAATCAATTGCCAGATTTTAAAGCAGAGCTGGAGTCGAGTCAAAAAATGCGAGGGTTTTGCACCACTAGCCACCAATTTGATGACTTGAGCTTTTGAGCTCCTGACAATTATAGGTTCATTTTTTTTTGACGTCTTCTCCCTTTACTCCAGTCACAGCTACAGCTCAATTCAAGCCTGCGGGGCGAAAACTATACATTGCAGGCAAAGATAATATGGTTACTGCAGAGGGTTCACGTTATAAAATCGAATGGTAGTTTATAGTCACAGTTTTGTTAGGATAATTTGAGCGGCGGAGGGATACCTTCAGGTCAGTGCTGGTAGCTTGCCAGCTTAGTAGAACATTGGCAACAGAATATAGAAGACAGAGGATACAATGATAAGAAATCCAAGAAAATGGTTCATGGTTGTACCTTTCCTGGAGCTAGAAACAAAAATCGCTCATGGTCACCACAGCAGTTCCATTTCCCTTGAGAGGTCCGCAAAGAACAAAGCTATGGCTCGTTTACACAGATGAAAACACACTGCTGGAACAGCTGAAAAAGTTTCACGTATGTAGCGCTCATTTTACCGAAGACGACTATCAAATTAGAGAAGGAGCTGTGACAAAAACCCCGACGAACACTGCTGTTTCATTGCAATAAGAACCGACAAGATCCAATGATGCGGTAAGACAAAAAATCCATAAATTACATGTTTGCATTCTGTCCGCTGTGCAAATTATCCTTGCACCTTCTGTAGCACCGTGTTATCTTTGCCTGCAATGTACGGTGTTTTTTTGCACTGAACGATGATTGATGAGTTTTGGTCCTGCAGACTTGAATTGAGCTGTAGTTGTAGAGCTCGTGCTGAGCCTCCAGTACGGCACACTGGATGGATCAAGGGGAAAATGTAACCTCCACTGTGCATTGCCCATGACCGGAATAAAGAGAATAGACATCAAAAAACCCGAACCTATCCTTCAATGGCTCTGAAACTTGTTCCCCTCATACAGGCATGGCGCTTTTTTCAACAGCAGGCCTCACTTTTGACACAGACCTACACCAAGGATATGTGCTTTGTGCACTGCATTGTTCAGGAAAGGCTTGACCGAAGGCTAACTGCCCCTCAGGCTTATCATTAAGCTACGTCACACACTGCGTTTCAAACACACTCACCAGCATGCTACCTAAAACTTCACAGGTCCTCCACTGCTTCACCGTGACAAACTAATGGGGCTATTTTCAAAAATAGCTGTAATTTTCAAAACGCCAGCAGAAAAAAAAAAAGTTGTAGACCAATCGCCCAGGTCTTACATCTATAATTTTGTATCTAGGAAGACGTTGACTGCTGCACCCAGGTTCAATCATGCAATTCAGTGTCTACAAAGCCTTTTCTCTTGAGGGCAAGAAAATATGGGTACTGTACCAGGAACCATAATTGCCACCGTGGTTGTGCCCTGTGGGGAATTAGTCATGGATGCACATTTATGACTGAGAGTGTGACAAGTGCGAGAAGAAGTAGGTGGATGTTGTATCTCTCTCATCACCCCTGTTCTAATTAAATGAGTTTCTGTAGTTTGTTTTGGCATCTTATAGCCTGTCGCCCAGCACGATAAGATGGGTTATTTGTTGATCTGATTTGCATAAGGTAATTATGGTTGTTGGAAATCTGTGAGTTTGAATATAGAGGGGCATGTGTATATGTGTGTGTGTACTTGTCTCTGTGTGTGTTTCTCTCTCGGCTCTCAGCGTGTGTGTGAGAGAATGTGTTTATCTTTAGATGTGGTCCCAGTGCCAGTCACGGTGACAGCTTCACAGTTCAAAAGCAGGACAAAAGGCGGAGGGGGGAAGGATAAGAGGCAGAAGGGAGAGAAGAAGAAAAAAAAACAGATAAAAGTAATGGAAAAGTAGGAAAGGTGAGTAAGAAAGTGATTGAGAGGATGATTATGTGGGTAGAGAGAGAGAAGGAGAGGGTGGACAGAGGAGAGGAGAGGAAAGGAGGGTAAGGAGAGAAGAGAAGAGGCGAGAGGTGAGGAGGATGTTATTTCTCAGTACCAGCACCATGTGACAGAAGAGAAGGAATGACATGGAGGGAGAACAAAGACAGAGAAGAAAGTCTGCTGGAGCTGTGATGGATGGGCAGCTGTTTGAAAAACTTCTCTGAAATTAGACTTTATGATGAAACATTGTTTGCACTCTCTCTCTCTCTCTCTCTCTCTCTCTGCCATTCATCTACTCACTTCTGAATATCTGGACTTCTATTCAGGATGTATCCCTATTCCTGTCCTCCTCTTGTACTCCCAACACTGTAAAATGTCCTTGCGTCTCTTAAAGCTACTACAAGGAACTTTCATCTTGTGTTGATTTCAGTGGGCCCTGTGGACAAAACCGGTAGTGTATTTCGGACGAGAACCTCCTTCTTGTCGTAAAGCGTGTGTATTTGTTTTGGAATCAAGTGCAAGAAAGACGCAACTTATTCTTAATAGTGTTTTTCTTTTTAAACACAGTTGTTGGCAGGAAGCATAGCGATGAGGTAATGTATCTATTTGTGGCTATGTAAGATTAATAATTGCACCATGATGTTGGTGAAACAAAGTAAACTTTGTTTTAGTACAGTTGATATATCTAGGTTACAAGTAAGGCTGCATATACCACCATTTGCAGGTCTCCTTTTCTACCACAAGATCCTGTGCATAAGCATGGTCAGAGTTGTGCTTACATTTATGCAAATTTTTAAGTGGTACAAATTGTTGAATACCACACTTGCTTGGAAACTATCTTACACGTGGTTTAAGCACATTTCTCTTCATACGCACAGTAGATAAATGAGGGGCCTGGGTCTTATTCTTGAAAGAGGGTTCTTGGGGTAAAGTGAGCACCCTAAGCTCTTGTGTGTTTGTGTTTCCCACCACACCCTGAGCAAACTGTAATGCAAATGAGGAAGAGGTGTCTAGTCATTCTCCATGCGACTGACCTCAGCAAAACTGTAAACATGAAAGATGTCAAAGCCATCAGCATGTTCATGATTATTTACTGCTGTGCTGCTCTGATGTTGCATTTGGTTTTGCAGAGGAGACTCGCAATGGTGGAAAATGAGATTGAGGATGCTAGAAAATCAAGAGCTGAAAAGAAGAAACTGTTTCTTCACACAGAGCGATGGAGATCAGCTGTGACATCGTGTGCAGTTACAAATGGAAACAAACTGTTTTTCTCTTAATTGCTAGCCAAACAATAGAACAGTCTTTTAATAAATTGTGCTTGCGGTCACTTATACGTTCAGGGATGTTCAGGGTTAAAACTCCACCCTCAGAGAGTACTATCTCAGTTGCAGGGACTGTTGTGGGAACCAAGGAACTCAACCCACGAGGCAAATATAGGGTCTGGTTGCTATACTGGAAACAGGGATAAGGGTTCCTGGTTCCTTAAAAGGGTTCCTGTGTTCCAGGGACAGTTCCTGCATTGGAAAAGTGCTATAGATCTTCCTTCTTATCCCTTCTGATTTCCTTCAAACTCAGCAAAGACAACACTCATTCCTCACCCTTTTGTCTTCTCTAAGTACCTAATTATTATATTTTATGAAGGAAGGAGGATTGTGTAGACATAAATTAAACCGTATGTAAAGTGTAATTTGATGAGGTAGCTTGTGAAGTTGCAGAGCTGAGAGGAAGCCAGCTCTCTCCCACTCCCCCTGAGCTATTCCACTGCCGCCTCCGGCTCTTTCTCTCTGCTCCACTCCCTCCTGTGATGCTGCTTAAGAGGGAACACTGTGAAAATAAAAGACTGGGTCTCGGTCCCAAATCTCTTCATCCACAACCCCTTCTCTCATTTTCATTTTTAATTTCCTATTCTATCAAATTTTATTCATTACCCTGAGCTCATCTTGCCTGTGCCAAACTATATATGTGTTCCTAACAAATCGGCCTGGTTAAAATAAGTTAGATACAAATAAAGCAAGGGTCACACTTTTTTATGGACTATCCAATGTTAATACTCTTAGTTTCAACTTTGTATGAGTTGAGTTTCACAGTTAAGTCAATGTAGATACTTAACTTCATATCAACCTGTCCAATGTAAATATTCAGATTGATATTAAGACTATCAGCTGACTTTTAACTTCTCAACTTTGTATTAGTTATGGTTAAGTTAATATGAAGCTGAAAAAATTTATAAAAAGTTGATACAAAGTTGAATATTAACATTGGACAGTCCGAATAAAGTTTTACCAAATCAAGTTCTAGTAACTCTTAATGAGTTAGTCACCTTCATTCATAATGTACATACGGAGTTGGACTCACATCACATCGTGTAATGTCTGTTATGTTCTAGGTGTTATGTCACACAAATGCACTCATACACACACTCACAAACACACAAAACACAATTGGGCAGCCTAAACAAGGTTTTAAATCGCTCTCTCGCCCCTCTCTCTGAGCAGTGAGGATCATGTAGAGGTTACAGAGAAACAGACATGCCTACCCCCTCTTGAGAATGAGATAGTAATGATCCTAATGAGTTGTATTAGCATCATGCCTAACACTGAGCTATACAACCAGTGGCCTCATTAGCACTAATTCTGCAAATGATGCATACGTGCACATAATTAGGAGGAATGCGAGGGGGAGAGAAGCTGAACACTGATTTTTAAAAGGATAATCACTTCACAAACATACTTGGCTGCACTGTAGGTCATAATACACCATGAAGGGGACTGATCACAAGCAAGAAGCATGCCTGAGAAGACACAAAAGGACAGCCAAGACGCAAGAGGATCACAACAGAAGCCCTGCAGTGAATCCAATGCATGTAATCAAAGGGTTTAGAGACCACTTAGTATCAACCAATATACCCAATCAGTAGTAACTGTGTGTTCAGAGTGCATGTTTGTCTGATAGAGCCTTTTCTGTGGCTACTGCACTCTGCAACACTCCCACGGGTAAAATATGGACTTGCTAATGATTGTGGCACAAGGGCACAATTTGTACAAGAAAAGGAAAGCCAAGCCATTGCACCCTGAGCTTCTATGAAGGGGAGGCCACTCAGTCCAGCTCAATTATTGCAGTCAATTCAACAACAGGGAACTAACTCGATGGGAAGGCACTTCCAAGGTCAGCTACTGAGACTGCATGTGAATGGAAAATATCAACAGTCACCAAAGGCAATGCAAGCTGCACTAAATGTAAATGCATTATCAGGTTATTTCAATGCTATTGTATGTTCATTGCAAATCTAATACAACGTCTACCTTGTCCTTTGGTGAACTCTGTAAAAGTATGAACTTAACATGCCACCCACAATATTCAAATATTCTTCAGAAAAGGAAAAAAAGTCTATATACTTCATCTGGTTGAGAATTTCCAACTCAGCACCTCCATCAGAGTTTGTTGATTGAAGGTAAAGTATCTCTAATGCTGACTCCTGGACTTTTATTATAGAGAAAATTATTGTAATGAGATGGTCAAAATCAAGCAATTTTCTCCATGGTGTAGCACAAAATGCACAAGGTTACATCATCATTTATGTAAGTATTGTTTTCGGTCCTGTCTGTCTGTGTGTTTGTGTGTGTGCAGCATAAAGCAAACAGTTTTGATCCGATTTGTACCAAATCTGGTGGAAGTGTTAAGGGTTATGAAAAGAAGAACTGGTTTGATCTTGAGAAGAATCAATCAAAGGTCAAGGTCACAGGGGAAGGTCAAAGTTTCGGCCCAATGCTAGTAGATATGGAATATTCATATTGGCCATATCAATGAATTTGCAAGCTATATGCTCATGGTTACTATTATAAACTAATATAAAGTCATATATGACCTTTTTGTTTGTCATGTGACATTTGACCTTCAGTGACCTTAAAAGGGTGAACTGATGGGAAAATTTTGCATGAATTATTGGTCAAACAGAATTTCACTGTTAAACACGCAGCATTCAGGTGTTACACTGACTTATTTCACTGAGTGCCCCTTCCAGTTGTGAATGAGTTAAAAGTATGTGTGTGTTTTAAAGGTGTATGTGTGTGTGTTTTGAATGTGTGTGCGTGTGTGCATGCATGTGTATTTCGAGTGTGAGTGATCAATATCCCTCTCAGTGCTCTCAGTGAGAGAACAGTGACTGCAGGGGAAGATAAATGGTTGAGTGAAAAATCTCAATCTCTTTGCTCAGCACACTGCCATACAGTGGCTGCAAATTCACAGCTACAATTATGCTAAACACAAGCACACATGGACACACACATACACACACACACACATACAATCATGAAAATCTCACACATTAAAACACTGACAAGCACAGGTAAACAGACATTAACACTTACATAAACACAGGCTCACAGGCTATTGTGCAATATTGAGCAAACACCACCAGCAGAACAATTATGCTAAGCAGCGCCTCTTGCAAACGAGCACTTTAGTCGACATAATGAAAACTTCCAGCGCGAGCAAGGGGGAACCGGCTCATTATGCCTGGGGGAATAATGGAAACTCAGCCTCCGTGTCATTGAGCTTGGTGCTGCTCGTCATGCCTGGGAGCCATAATCAGATGGGAAAGTAACAGTTAAAGACCTTGAAAGTCAATAGCAGGTGAAACAAACTACAAGAACCATGGAGCTCCATTTTGTAGGCTTCCGTAGCAATAAAAAGACTAGAGTAAAAAAAAAAAAAAACACAGTTAAGCTTACCAATAATTTAAGAAAGGACACAAATGGCTTGAGGACTCCATTGATTAAACACATAACAGTAATACAAAGTGCATACTGCCTGGCAAGGAGGGTTACATCACCTTAAGAGTAATGTAAAGCATCTAACATCATGCATGCCCCCACTGGCCAAGGTTTAACTCATGCCAGATTATTCTTCTTTCCTCTGTCTCCTTGATGATCCCTCTTGCTATTTGCTCACTGACTGAATTAACACGCTAAAAAGGGAAGCAGCCTTGATGGAAAGTGAAAGCCTCAAAAACTGCAGCTATTTCTGTTCAAATGGGGTTAATTGGCGACTAGGACAAACAGCAGCAAAAAAAATAAAGAAATAAAAATAAGTAAACAAATAAATGAAAACGACACTGACACCAACCACAAAAAGCACCAGTACATGCAATGAGTGAGTCTTGGGAGTCTTGGTCAAGAGGCGGGTCTTAAGTTCAGTGAATGTGCAGGTCAGCTGTGCATAGGCATTTTCCTGAAGTGGTTTATTTAGGGGGGAGAAAATGATTTTGAGACATACTGAACATATGGATGGAGAGTCAAGACTTGGGTTACGCCGCACTATGAGTTGGAGAATTTGTAAGAGACATTTTCACACCGTTCTGCTGCTGTTTGTTGAAGTCGCCCATCAACTCCATCCTGACAGAAATGGCTAAAGCTTTTGGAACCTTCAGTCTCCGTGAAGCATGCGATTAAAAGTCTTTTCGTCGACACTCAAGATAACACGGCCAGAGTTAATGATACAAAATATACAGTTTTTGTGGTGAAGTATTCCTTTAAATGTCAACACAAAACAATTATTTACCTGAGCCCATGTTTAAAGGACAACTCCAGTTTCTATTCATGCTTTAGACAACTGAGTACACTGCCCCCTTATTCTATATTACCACTGATATACAGCAGAGGCTTAATGCTGCCAGTGGTTGATTGGCAGCATTGGTTTATTGATGCTAAAATGCTACACATAGCACTTTTAAATTGAATAATAACAGAGAGGGCTGTACCTGACTCAATTTCATCAGCTGAATCAGATTCAGATGTTCAATGTGACGAGCCATTTTCTTTTTCATTTATTTCTTAATTTATAATCTTTCTGGCAATCAGGAAATGCATTGGCAAAAGTTTCAATGTTGATAGTCCACATTAACAATAATCAAAGCAATTATAATCACTCATAATCAAATACCACAGAGTCATACAAACATATTTTAGCATTTAAAATCCAAGCCAGCTGCATAAAGACTTTAATTGCTGGCCAATTTGAATCACCGTGCAGCTTTGTCAGAATAATGAGACAAAATAACAAGACAGCACGCAATTTAAATGAAGCTCTTGTAAATAACGTCTTTTTTTTTTTTACACGGAAATATAAACAATTTACAAACAGCTTAAGCCTAAAGAGACCGAAATTCCCCATCTTTTTAGTGTTTCCCCTGTATTTTTTTCCCTTACAGCAATGTAAGGCACACATATTTTCAACAGCAGCGACGTTATTGAATTACTATAGACATATTACAAGAATATTATAAGCACCAGTGTGTGTGCGGTGCACGTGTGTCTCTCTCACTCTGTCCACACGTTGCTATTCACTGTCACTGTGATCATAAAGGTGCATCTTGGCAGAAATGGGCTACATTTGATCTTTATGATTGTGGTACTGCAATGCACACTGACTGCCTTAAACAAAAAGAAAAGGAAAACACAATCGAGTGAAATTTCTCAGTCAACTGCAGGGGGTTTATGACAGATGAATCGTCGACTTGCAGGAGGCAGCCCTTCAGAAGTCAGTGACATGTTAATCGCACCTTAAGTTTCAGCGTTCTCTTTTCAGGCAGCTTCAGCTCCATCTCTGCCTGTATCTACTGTATCTGTGAGGAAGCAGGCTATCAGGACTGTCACTTTAAAAACACTTCAAACACCGTGAGTAAACCCCGAGGCCTGCTCCTGTTCACCACTCAACGACTTTGGTGTCTTATTGCTTGGGTATGAAATTATGTGATAATGACAAGAGGAGTGAAACAGTGTGAGAGTCACTGAGCCGCAGTGTTACTGCTCTTCAAGGGGAAGGGGGGGGGCGCTTGGAGACAGCGCAAGACACCCCCACCCAGCCGCCCACACACACTCGCACACCCATTGTCACACAAAACCAGATCGAGCACAGACAGACACATTAAGCTGCAATTATACACACGCATGAACACAACAAACATGAAATGCTACACAAATGCAAACACACACGCATGCATAAACAAATACACACTCTTGGATAAAGAACATGTTGTTATGCTCTTAAGACTGTGCAGGAAGCATCTTGTCCTGAGCTCATTTGCAATGCAAAGCATGCACGTACTAGAAATGGAGATGGTGACACACACACACACACACACACAGCCTGTCATATATATCTGAAATTAAATATCACACGCTGTACAATGTGTGCCCTTAGAAGATAAGAGAAAGTGAGAGCGCTAAAGAAAGTGCGAGAGAAATATATAAAGTATGCACAGTCAAGATAGTATTGTGGATAGAGAGGCCCAAGATTGTGCAGACGAGAGCGAGACAGGCCTATGATAAAAAAAAGAGGACACATAAACAGAATGGAGAGCTAGAGGGAGAGAGAAGATGATAGGAGAAAGAGAAAGTGGAGAGCAAGGAGGCAACATGGAGAAAGAGACAAAAAAATAACAGACATTAGGGGGGAGAGAGTGAGCCTTCTTGCCAATAAAGCAATTCATTAAACTGAACTC
>OMKZ01034729.1:0-11090 GCA_900302535.1 Neoniphon sammara | reverse complement strand
AAAACACCAGGCAAGCTGTGGTGGAGGATGGAGGCCAACAAAAAAAAAGTCTTTTTCCATTTACTCTTATTAAAATCTATACTGCACAGGGGAATGCATTTAATAATTTTTGCTAAGTGATGGGGCAACTATGGTTTCCTGTATCTGCAGTTTCACAATTTAATATGAACACAATGAATGATTTCATTGTGTTCATAATGACCCTGGTATTCTGGCTGGCTGATCAGTAGGCATTGTAAGGGGCACCGTTGTCTGATGGGGACTGATCATAACATTTAATTCCAGTATGTGCGGTTCTAATAATGTTAGCTGCTAACACTATCTGAGGTACTCTGCAGGCTTAATAATGCGGCCAGACACTCACAGCCCTCAACTCCACCGGGACAAAAACGTCACTGATCTGTTATCTATCAACAAGACAAAATACTGATTAGTATTCCAAAGTCTGCCACAGATTGCATTCCAGTGAGACCTTAACAAATCTATTGAGGATAAACGGGGGAATGACTCTCCACGCATTCCATCACCTTTTGTCAAAATAACACGGTTATGCTTGAGATCATGTTGAAATTATGTTTAAAATATTCCATTTTCTTTAAGAACTGCATAAACATAATCCCATTTCCTGGAATAGGCCAAGGCTTTCTACAATGACCAGACATGATGACGGCTCTGAATCGATTGCGTGTTTCTGGCGCCACCTTGAGGAGAGTTAAAGGCATGGTAACTACCCGCTCTACTCTCGCGGGTTTCAGGCGCTTAGCAACCTCGCGACTTGTATCTGTGGGATGACCAATCAGGATTCAGTGTACAAAGACGGTGGACCAATCATAATCGACATTTTAGGCACCAATTTAAATTGTGAGAGTTCCCTTCCTGTTTTGTTACCTGCAATACACACCAACCCAGACGAGTAAACTAGCAAACAATCCCAAAGCTAAACGATTTCTGCATTAAGATACCATTATCTGGACTTGAGACAGCCCGTGCAGCTTACATCAACAAACGACTTCGGACGTTTCTGGCTGATGTTGCTAGTTGACTAATATCGAGTGTATCGTAACGTTAGCTCGGTTAAGTTAACGTTAGTAACGTTAGATTCGGTTGGGGAAGTGCATGATGCCATCTCGTATTGAGGATTACGAGGTTCTGTACACCATAGGCTCTGGTTCATATGGCAAATGCCAAAAAATAAGACGGAAATCTGATGGGAAAGTGAGTATTGCTTGCACGTTTTTGCTCCGTACCACTGGCTAGTTACAAGTTTGCGCCTCACCTTTGCTTGTTGTCGTCGTCGCTGTAAGTTAGTGCAAAACCGCATACAAAGAATAGCCTATCTTACCTGTTGTTTAACGTACTAACGTTAGCTAACTTTATGTTAGTATTTAGCTACACTTTAACGTTACACAACTAAGCTTATCACGGCCAATCGTCAGTTTGCTATGACACATAAATTTTTCTTTTAAAGGGCCCTGAAACGGAAAAATGGTGATATTTCGGGCAAAGCAACATTGTATGGCTACAAGTTATACGGAGATGTACTATATGAGATGTAGCTAGCTAACGTATGTAACCAACCAGGGTTTTCTCATCGTAAAGTGTTTAGGGTGAATAGGTGCTGACTGCTCAAAAGAGATCATAATGCAGGGGTTGGCATGCATTACGCCAGTTTAATCAGGCATCTGAACCACCAACATTCACATTTTGGCTATCGTCTCTCCTCCAGGTTAGTCAGAGTAGGTATGCCAGAGGAATGTGTTTAATTGTCTACATTACAAGCAGCCATGTAAGGAGTACAATAGAGCAGTCAGATAATACATAACAAATAACAGCGTGTCTCTAAAATATTCGTAATAGAGATACACACCTTCTTAAAACTTTGATTTGAATCACAAGCCCATGTTTAATGTTACTTGTTTGTGTTACATTAGGTCCTAGTGTGGAAGGAGCTGGACTATGGCACCATGGCGGAGAGTGAAAAGCAGATGCTGGTGTCAGAGGTGAACCTCCTCAGGGAGCTCAAGCACCCCAACATAGTGCGGTACTACGACCGCATCATAGACAGGACCAACACCACGCTGTACATTGTCATGGAGTACTGTGAGGGTGGCGACCTCTCCAGCCTCATCTCCAGATGCATCAAGGAAAGGTGCGTCTGAATTAATCCGTAGGGTATATTGGTGGTTGCGTATTTCTGTGAGAGCATCAGCATCGCTTACAGGCACGTGGTGAGCAACTCAAGAATGTTTCTGTGTCCAAAAACCTGCAAATTCACATTGTTGCTCTTTAAATCTGTCTTCTGGTATTATATAATGTTCAATGCAAGTGTGTGTTTGTGTGTTAAATGGTGCAGGCGCTATCTAGAGGAGCAGTTCATCCTGCGGGTCATGACACAGCTTACGTTAGCCCTGAAGGAGTGCCACAGGCGGAGTGACGGCGGTGCCACTGTGCTTCATCGAGACCTGAAGCCAGCCAACATTTTCCTTGATGTGAAGCAGAATGTGAAGCTTGGTGACTTTGGTCTAGCCAGGATCCTGAACCACGACACCAGCTTTGCAAAGACTTTTGTTGGGACGCCTTACTACATGTCTCCAGTGAGTCATTAATCCTGCTGCATTTTTGTCCCCTCAGACAACATTCTTGAACATTTTTTGAAAGTGTTGTATGATTTTGCTTTAGCTTTCCAGCCTGTGTTAACTTGATGGTTTACAGGGTGGCATACTAGAGTCTAGGGAGACTGCCTGTAAACTACAGGACCCAGATTCACGCCCCCATGAGTGCACATGTTCAGATCAAGAGATGGAGTTGTATAACTGACCCTGACCTCCCCGTAACAAGGGACAAAGAATACGTTTATGCACATGCCTGGTTTTATTAGCACATGTTGCCTTACTAGTGTGAACAAACCTAAGCAAGTAGTACTGCAGTCAAGCCTGTTTGATTGGCCAGTATAACCTCCAGTTCAGGCCAAAGGTCAGTTAAAATGCCATGAAGCAAGTAAGCTTTGGGAGATTTGAATTTCAAATTAAACCTACTGGATATCATTTGAGATCCCTTTCTGAATGTTTGGGCCAATTCACTTATATTTCAGAATATTAATTGAATCCACTATGCGGTAATAAATGATAGAGCTATCATACTCAAGTTGATTCATGCTTTAAGAGTAAAGATTTTAGGGGGTTTCAGTGAAAAAGCACTTACTGAATAGATTGAAATGACCCCAGGGACAGATGTGCCCTCAAGGTTTCCAGTGTTTTTTGTCTCACATTTTGAAAGAAAATCTTATGTTTTCTAGTTAGTGCCTATCTGTCAAAAATACCTTTTCTTTTTCAGGAACAAATAAACCGGATGTCATACAACGAGAAGTCAGATATTTGGTCGCTGGGATGTTTGCTGTATGAACTCTGTGCATTATCGTAAGTTTTGCCAGCTCATGTGCTTCAGCTCATTTCCTTTGTAGCCAGACTGTGGATCTGACACATTTCCCCGTGTTTCTCCTGTTTAGCCCTCCATTTACTGCTTACAACCAGAAAGAGCTGGCAGAGAAAATCAGAGAGGGGAAGTTTAGACGGATCCCCTACCGATACTCTGAGGAACTCAACACCCTCCTCTGCAAAATGCTCCATTTGAAGGTGTGAAATGCATAATTTAACAGGCCTATGAAGTCATTTGGTGAGGCTAGACGTTCACTTTGTCAGCAGTTTTGTTTGCACTACAGACTGGCTGTCTGGTTTCGATGCTGCAGTGCAGTGTGTCTGTCTTCTGTGTTGCCAGGACTACCTACGGCCCTCAGTGGAGTCGATCCTCCAGAGCAGCCTGCTGGCCGACATGGTGGTCGAGGAGCAGAGGAAGGCCCAGCCACGACCCCGGAGGAGGTCGGCTGATTCCGGCTGTCCCGTTCACAAGCCCGCTGAACCGGCCCCTGCCTCGGCCGCAGAGCTGCGACTCAGGGAACAGGTTCTGCGGGACAGAGAAAAGGCACTGAAGGAGCGGGAGGAGAGGCTGGAGCGTGAGTGTTGTTTCACTCCCCTGTCCTCTGCAGTGTCCATGGTGCCATAAAGGCCCCGTCTCCACGTGTGGGCAGAGTTTTATTAGTGCTGCGGCCTGACCATGATTAGATTGCTGGCTACAAACCAGCACTAACCTCTTGCTTGGTGCATTTCACAACCTGGCCAAACTTCTACTAATCTGTTTAAGAATCCGTGGCTATGAAATCTAATTGGATTGTCTAGTATCTTGTATGAAAAATTTTGCATATCATTCTATTCTTGTAGTAAGTTGTTTTACATTCATATTTCTCTTAAAAGAAATGATTGGGCATTTATAAGTGAAGTTACATGGCTGATTTGTTCCACTGTTCATTTTTACTAGTCCTAACAATAATCGTGACTTTTTTTTTAGCTTGCTGATAAATCAAGAGATACAAACCATACCCACCCACTACTTTGATGAACAAAATAAGTGGAAATAAGACTTAAGTGTCAGCAGATATCTGTAATCAGATGCACCTTCAACAAAAGCGAACGTGTCCACTGCCTACAAGTCACTACGGGGACTGGCAGGGCATCTTAGTGATTGGGGAGAGACTGCTGTAGCTGGGGCAGGTTGTTATGTCCATGCCAGTGGCTCTGTTACTGGCTGCCCTCACCCTTCTCCTAAAATGCAACTGCGTGTGTATCTGAAGGATACACCGTTAAACAATTTTTATCGTTAACATGCCAGTTGAGCCGTAAAATTTCAAATATTTTTGTCCTTTCATGGCAGAGAGGGAGCAGGAGCTTTGTATACGCGAGCAGCTGTCAAAGGAGAAGCTTGCAAGGTACATTTTTAAGATTTTTTTTTGTTTTTGACACTAGAAAACTAGAAATGAAACCAGCTAGTTTTACCTCTTTCATTCTATAAACTCAATCTTTCTATCCTGTCAACTGACTGGTGTATCCTACTCGTGTTAAACAATATGATGTTTTCAGGGCAGAGAGCTTACTGAAGAATTACAACCTGTTGAAGCAGCAGAATGGCCTGACTCCGTTCGACATAGGTATGGGAATGAGACGACGACCTCTGGATCACCTCAATTGACATGAGAATTGAGCCGTGTTTTTCAGTGCTTGTGGTTGGGGTCTGGGGTGGTTAATCATGTTTTCATGTATTTATTTATTTATTTTAAATCATGTAAATAAAGTTGTTTTATCCATCAATAAAGCATGAATTATTGCTGGGATGGGAACTGTTTTAAAGGAGAAATACAGCTTATATTTGACACTGGTATCAGTCAGGCTGAGAAATGACAGACAGACTGATAATAGTAAGTTTAGTTTGAACTTGTTCAATAGTAACTCCTCACTGTCTGGCCCTAGATGCGGAGAACCTCTCCCCTGGCAAGAAGAAGGTCCACTTTGCTGGTGACAGCAAAGAGAACCAGCAGCCTGACCGCCAACAGAGTGTGAAGACGCAGGATTTCATTCTGAAGAGGCTGCAGGCTGCCAACCTGCGTGCTCAAACACTGGGCCAGCTGGAGAAGACCTACCAGTTCAAGAGCAGACAGATACTGGGCATCCGCTAAAAAGAAATAATTGTCTCTGACATAGGACTGAATGTGAAAACTACTGGTCAAGTTGGTTACAAGTTGGAATGGATGGAAATTGAGTTTTATTTATTTGCATCAAAATTGTGTAGCTTTGACAAAGTAGTGAATGAAGACACCACATACTGGAGGCCAAATAATTCAACATTGTGGTGTAGCTGTGGTTTTTGTTCCTTTTTTTCTTGGGTGTGTACATGACTGAATTACATGGATGTCAGTTGATGACAATATTGTAGATTTGTTTAGGTTATGAATGCTTGGCAATATTGTTGATTCAAGAGTTAATGTATTTAGTTTGCCATTGAAACCTCACTGTCCTGTTGATATTAAAGGCAGCTATCTGTTTTTTTATGTTTGTTTTCTGATTATAAATGTTAATTTATAATTTTTAATTTAGATTGACTATCATATTTGAATGTTTATAGGTTTCCCTTCAAAACAATGACCACAAGAGTCGGTCATTTGTTTTGTCGTCCTCTTGTTCTAATGCTAAAATAGGTGTGCATTACATCACTGATTTTATAGTTGACATTGGGATGGTGAGTCTTGGACGGTATCTAACTGAAACTGTCGACCGATTCATCTAGGTTAGATTTCTTCCACAAGGGGTCATCAATTTTCCCATGAAAAGGGCCTGCAGACCAGTTAATTTGAGACCCCTTCCTCTCTGTCTTATTGATTATAGCCTAATTAGAAGGAAAACACAGCGATAAGCTCTAGCACCAGAAAGTTGACGACTCCTGAAAAAACAGCAGATAAAGATGTAGGTAAAAGAGGAAGTGACTGTTGTCAGTGTTTAGTTTGGCTGTTAGGTTAAGGTCTCCTAATAGTGGGCCTTGTTTATGCTTGATTAATTGATAAAGAGAGAGATTACTGATTTGCATAGTTTCATTTTCCCAACAATCAATGCTATATAATCAACCTGATTATTTTTCTGGCTAAATGCTAAATAAGCAAAATGAAAAGGCTTCAGGAAACATATTTTAGATGTGTTCACAGCTTGAAGCAATTATTTGAAAAACTTTATTTTTATTTTTTGGGAGGCAACGACTACACTGTAAAGTGTTAAAGAAAAAGGGAATATTATGAAATGGATCTAAGAATTAGGGTGTAAAGGTAAATTTCAGGATGCTAAAACATTCCTTTAAGCATTTCAATTTTAGTGAAATACTTAAACAAGTATTCAGGATGTGTTGGCAGCCTGGAGGTGTCAGGGTGTTACATGATCAGTTTCGAGCGACATGGATATGGGTTGTACCGCGAGATTACGGTTTACTTTAGCGTGCGTAGCAACCTGGTAGCAACGCTGTTGTCTGGTCCGTTGGCTCCGCCTACTTGCAAGGGTTGCAAACCTTAGCCAATCAATTTCGACCTCGGACCTTCTCCGCCAATAGCAAACGGCCGGGGCGTGTCGATTAGATTGCTCTGTTCCGTGTGGAAAGTTTACCGGCTCGGGTGCAAAGTTTCAGCCGTCTGCAAACGGGAGCTCGTCGGCAAACGTCTCTGGAATATGCGGGTGCCGGCTATGATTTACTTTTAGGGGAACCGGTGTCGGTCTATTTCGTATCTCGGATTAATGTCGCCTGTGGTTAACCCATAAAACTGCCGAGTGATGCTGCTCCCGCTTGGTAACAGTAGTGTAGGAAGACACCGTTAGCGCTGCTTCGTATTGTCTCAGGTAGCCAGCTAGCTTATTTCGTTAGCTTGGAGTTGTGTATACGGGCAGCTAGCTAACCGATATTTCAGAAAGCTTGGAGTAAGACAGACAAAGTAAAACGTCAAATTCGATCACTAGCTAAGCGCGAAACTTAAGTCGACAAAGTATTGTGAAGGGAAAATGGCTTGCGAGCCTAACCGTGTCCGGCTGCTATGCATGCTTTCGTTGACTTTTGGGTTTTTCATTGTGGAAGTAGTGGTCAGTCGGATCACTGCATCTCTAGCAATGCTATCGGACTCTTTTCATATGCTATCGGATGTCATTGCGCTTTTAGTGGCTCTGGTCGCAGTACGCTTTGCTGAGAAAACTCAGGCGACAAACAAAAATACCTTTGGATGGATCCGGGCGGAGGTAATGGGGGCACTGGTGAATGCCGTGTTCCTCACAGCTCTGTGTTTCACTATAATCCTGGAGGCTATCGAGCGTTTCACTGAGCCACACGAGATTGAGAAACCTGAAGTAGTGATCGGGGTGGGCGCTGCGGGGCTTCTGGTCAACCTGCTCGGGCTTTGCCTGTTCCACGGGCATTCAAGCGGTGGGCACGGCCACTCCCATGGTGGTCACTCCCATGGAAATAAGAACAAGAGGGGTAAAATGGGGAAGTCCGGGAGGGCGTCTGGAAATGGCTCGTCGGGAGAGGAGACAGACAACATGGTGGGGAATCACAACAGCCCCAATGGTGTCAATACCGAGAGACGAAGGCATGGTAAGTATCTTGGGCCTTTGGCAACTTTTATGTCAGAGCTGCAAGCCAGTGTCCTAAAGCATTTTCACTGTGTTCCTTTAGTTGTGTTGTGACTTTGACCAGATGTAATCTACATGGCCCTCTGTCTCCCCTGTGTTAACATAACTTCATGTCTGTCCAGTCCAACAGCATTCAAACAGAAAGCTTTATCTTCATGGTTGATATTGAGCAGATGTTGCGTAACAGTGCATTTATCCTCAGTGCATTACAGCAAGGACCCCGTCGCCTCTGACTAATCCTTATTGTTCTTTCCAGGACTGTGGTATTTAACCACGTTTTGTTATCAGATAGGTGTTGTTGGTGGGTAATTCTATCCTTGGTAATGCACCTTCCATGAGACCTGGCAGCATACCACGTTTACATGCACTTAAGAAATCTGGTTATTCGCCACGTACAGGAAGTTATCTGATTTCTCAAAGGCCATGTAAACGAGAAAGCCGGTTAACATAATCGGGGTAAGGGATTTAGAGAAATTGCGTTGTTCAAGATGGATTTCTGCTGGTGAAACCCGATTATTGGGCCATGTAAACCCTTACTCTGGTTTCTGACCGGCTTTTTACTTCCGCGCATGTGCAGGAAAAGAGAGCCGATAAGGAGTCTGACAAGATAAACACAATAAACACAAATGTGAAACGCTCGGGAGAGTAACATGGTCATTGAAGAATGCTGGCATTTTTATGTCAATGTTGCTTCTGATGAAAATATAAGGAAACAAAAAAACACATCTGCCACGGAGCGGAGGGGGCAAGCTCGGGGAATTCCCCACCAGAGGCCTGCTGTGCGGTGCTCTCTGCCAGCCGCGAGTGGCCTCAGGACCACTGAGAGGGCGGTCGGTATTGGGGAGCGCATGTATATGGGAATTTTCAGTAACCAGCATGAGGTAATAACCCGGTTGCTCTCAATTATCTGGTTTCCTTTGTGCATGTAAACATACCGTGGCGCTTACAGGTGGCCTCTGCTTTCACATTTACAAAGATCAACTAGCATATAAATCGGATAATGTAGAAACATCTGAAACATCTTGCTTTTGACAGGTTCAAACTTGTAAACACATTGTCTGAAATGCTTTTGTGCTGATTTGACCAATAACATTTCATTTGAACACCAACAATAAATTTCAAGTGAAATACACAGTGGGCACATGGTGATAACCCTTGTGTTATACAGCCTCACCTTGATGCTAGCTTAATACAAGCATAAACAGCAATGGTTATGTCCTTCCTTTGGTCTGTTACTTCTTGTGAACCAAGAAGTGTGTCTGCTGGTTTACAAAAGAAGAACTCAAAATCTCAGCAGTAATGATGCTGCTTTGGACATGCCGCTGGTCATCCTATCATAGAACCAGTGCTCCCCGCTCACTAAGAAGGGTTAAACCCATATAGGAGACCATCTCTTCCCTATACTGTTAGGCCCTGCCAGTTTCAATAAATGGAGGTTATTTCCCCCTCCTCCATGCACTGATTGCTGCCATTGGGTCATGCATCAGTGTAGCGGTGCAGTCGACAGCTTCAGCCACACCATTAGCTGTTGATGAATGGCCCGGCGTCTCTGCGCCCCGGGACAGAAGCAAGCGGTCGCTGCTCAGGTGTCATTGCCACAGCAGCATGTATGCCTCCACGCTGCCTGCAAACACTAATTGAATTTGCTTAATGCGAGTTACTGTAGAGAGTGTTTTGCTGTGTTGGTTTCATGCAACACTTACCACATGCTGGTTGTTGTTCATGCCTGGGAGTGGAAGGTCTCTTTCATACTGTGCACTATGGCTGATATTTTAGTTCTGTATTAAATATAGCAGGACTTGGTGCTGCTCTGTTATGAGGGTGAACCACCTGTCACAATGAAGGCAATATTGTTACCAAGAAATACTCCCTGGAGTGAGTCCATGGAAAATGATCTGGATGTTGACTTTACCGACCCTTAAATTACATCTGACAGTTGAGACCTAAATTGTTTTATTTTATGTCGCATTTCTAGTCTCAATCCAGAAATGTGCTCCTGTCCTAGTTAAGTCATCTTAGTCTCTCTCCATGATTGGGAATGGAGCAGCTCCAAGAAGTGTCACTTGATAACATCTCAGGCTAGAGTGGCTCTCTGGTTTCAGGTTGTGCAGAGACTTGCACTTCAACGCACGCAATCTAAAGTGATTTTTCACGTATAGTGGAACGTCTTCATTTTTAACCCACATGCCTTGATATGAGTCATAAATTGAAAACAACAGATATTAGCTGCACTAGGAATCCATAGCCACCATAGGCATTTAGGGTTCCTTTTTTTTCATCAGACACTGATGATTGTAAAAAGACAAAGTCACTTATTTCATTACTTTACAAGGAGGCAAATGATTTGCATTTTGTTATCTTGCTAATATGTATTACAAGCGATCCGTGTTTTCTTTGTGATATTAACTGTTGAGCGTTTTTGTGAATTTATGTTATAAAGTGACATGAAATATCTCATATTGATTCTCTCCATTTCTGAAGCCCCATAGATGTAAAGGAGCAACATTACGACTGACTACCACTTATAGTGTTTCTCTGAAACTCTCCCAGAAACAACCCCAGACTCATCTTTTCTTAATTATAATTATGTTTAAGTTCTATGTTTATTCAAAGTAAGCCCATTCCAGTAGACTAATCTAAGCCGTCTCCGTTTGTGTCTTCAGAAATCACAGACAAAGACAGCGCAGAGGTGCAGATGAATGGCAGCACCCATTATGAGGAGATAGAGCAGGACACCAGCTCGGCCTCGCAGCTCAACATGCGCGGGGTTTTCCTGCACGTGCTGGGCGACGCCCTGGGTTCCGTCATCGTGGTGGTCAACGCCCTCATATTCACCTTCGTGTGGCAGCCCTGCAAGCCCGACGAGCGTTGCGTCAACCTGTGTGTGGACAAACACAGCACAGACCACCAGCACGTCAACCACACCCTGGTGGACCTATTAGAGGGTCCCACTGTCCCTGGCAGTGTGGCACCCAAGCTGGCTGGTCCCTGCTGGGTGCTGTACCTGGATCCCACGCTCTGTATCATCATGGTGTGCATCCTGCT
>OMKZ01034728.1:0-17500 GCA_900302535.1 Neoniphon sammara | reverse complement strand
CTTATGGGTGTGAGAGAATTTGTATATATAAACTGAAGGAAGACCCTCACTGACTATAAAGAGTCCAGTATTATATAATGCATGTCCAAATTGCTTGTGGTCAGTTTTTATGACACTTTTTATTTTTAATAGTTTGATGTCATAACTTGATTCATGACTCATGCAAAACAGCTTCTTAGGCCTTTTACATTTATTATATGATGACTTTGTAAGATCTCAGAGTAAAAGTCTAAATGTTGTCTTTGTTTGAATGAAGGGAGCCATAGTGGTAATATCGTAGTGTTGTATATAATTTCAATTGGAACAGACTGTATATGCTAAAATGCTTCATTGACCTGACTTCTCTATGTAATGCTAATTGCTAATTAACTGTGCAAGTCTGTCTGCTGGTGCGATAGTATGGCATCTGTTTTGTGATAGATGCAAAATCTCCCCTCTGCGTGGAGGCTAGCAGAATTCCCTCATTATGAGCTTTGTGGAGCAGGACTCTGCAGAGGGAACACTGCTCACAAAAGGCAGAATGTCACAGTGTACTGAGGAGTTTATGAGATTCAAACTCACTCACACGCACAGCCTCACAACCTCAATTTCACCTTCTCACATACACACCATCTCCATCACTGAGTAATTTATTACCCACAATCTCGCTTTCCTCTGATGCACACACACATAACACATCTCTCCGTCACACAAGGGCATTGGGGCTCAGTGCAGTGCATTAATAATAACTGGTGCCATTTTAAAAGGAGGGGAGGCGCAGGGCATGAAGGGTAAACCCAGCAGGTCCACCGGAAATTACTGTTGTTGTGCGTTTTTCTTTTTTTTCTTTTTTTAACAAAGCAATCCATTACCCACTCTCACTATGTGCTTTGTGTGCTGGAGTAAAATTGTTCTGTATACAGAATATCATAATGCCCTGAGATCTTTTTTGTCCCAGCAAAATAACAGTGCCCTGCTATGAAAATCACACCTTTAATTTCTGCTGTCATTATCTAAAGCCAAGAAACCGTTTCCGTTTGGTATTTTTAGAAGGGAGGGCCGCTTGTTATTACGTCACAACTTAGCTTATTTTGAATGAGTCATGTTGACCAGATGCTATTTTCAAGCCAGGAATAAAACGTGATACATATGAGTGCATGTGATTGTAGGTGCATGTATGCATGCATGTGAACGTGCTGGTGTGCTGAGGCGATGTCATGTGTTGCTATTATATCCATTAGAGGAGTGGTTATATTTCTATAAGATATGCTATAATACACAATCACATTTATTTAGCATTGTTTGGTGCCTCCCCTAGTGCCTAACAACCCTGCCTATTGTTTAATTTTAGTCAGATTTTCATGCTCACCCAAGGGGATTCTTTGGATAAGAGCATGTCATCCAGTTATTACAATATGACACATGAATGCTCGTATTTATCTTAGGGCTGCAGAGAGCATATCCCTCTCACTCCAGTGAAAGTATGCTGCCAGCAGGAATTCAAAAATACATTCAGCAAAGAGAACTGCAGGAAATAGAGGGGGGGATGAAGACGAGGACATGAAACGTTCAGCCATTGTGCCAAAATGATCGAGAGAGAAAAAAATGTTTTTGAGTTTTTGGTCTTGCGGTTTTTCCAGATGAGATGGTTGCTTTGCTCGATGTCAGTGTCAGAAAGGGAAACTGACACGTTTCCTGACAGGTTTGGGTGCCTGTGGTGCTTTTCTAAAGCCAGCTGTTTTTTTTATAGGTCAGCCATGATCTAATTCTACCCATAAGCAGTGTTCAAACCATTTATACATTATGCCACATAGTTTTGTTCATGGATGTAAATTTTGTGTCAAATTTGTTAAAACCAACTTAGAGGCCCACTGGTGATCACAAGTGCAACTTCAACACTGGGAATCTCATGCTATTCAGTTAGTTTATATATATATTTTTTCCTTAAACATGTTTTAATGATGAACCTTCATACATAATTATAAAATGTTATGAGATGTTATTATAATGATGAATGTAGGGTGACAGTATTACTGGTTTACTATTACATAGCACCAGGTCTGTGTGAACACCATGAAACAAGTGAGTTTCAACTAAAATCCACTCTTTGAAAATAAGACACCTGTTCTCCTGCAAATTGATTAATATCACAACATTAAAACAAATTGTGTTGTTGTTTTTTTTGTTTGTTTGTTTTTTTTAACTAAGGTCTTTAGTTGAAATTTTTTTTGCAGTTTTGCAGACTGGAAAGAGATATCTCACAATGTACTTCAGGTAATGATTTCTTTTCCCTGAATGGGTTTATTGTTTTGGAAAGGAGCCCTTTAGCTGTTTGAGCGTCTCTCTGTGGACAGCTGGAAAACACAGCCAAGGTAACACATGAGGAACAGCTGCACGAACAGCATGAAGTGTCATGAAGTCAGCTGTGTTGCCGTGAGTCCAGACAAAGTCACCTGTGTGTAGCTACAGACATACATGTGCCTGTGCGATGTGGTACAAACACACACCCGCAGAACTAACTGCTAATCTGTGCAGGAATACAAGATTTCTGTGTTGTTGTTTTTTTGTTTGTTTGTTTGTTTTTTTTAGTTATGACAATTATTTTGTGATAACCCTTTCTTTGGCCACAAGCCTGCCAATGTGTGTACTGCATACTAATGCGACACAAGTCTTACCCTCACTTTATTATGTGTAACATCCTGATTTGAAAATTGAAACCCTTGTCATTTCAGTGTGTATCTTACAAATAAACACAATATGGGTCTGACTCATAAGCTTGGGCATCAGTTCACCCTCTCTGTGTATAATGATGCTGGAAAATGTTATTCAATTTACCAAGAATTTGGTTAAGGCACTGTGAAAACTACGCATCTTATTACTGTGAATTCTAATGCTTGCCTGGTGGCACGCCAGACTGCTCAATCACTCAGCATGTTAAAAATTGCAGACTGTGTTTGAAGATACACTCTCACTGTGCAAGTCACACTGCTTCTTGGGAGCCTGTGAAACTGGATAATAATCAAGTCATTTTTCTCCCACTAAGGATGTAGAAGTAGGAGCTGAACTGAAGCAGCTGTTTAGCGCAGTTTAATTTCCACTGCTCTTTGTCACTGAGACAGCTCTGACACTGATGAATGTTTTAGTTGGATGTAATGCACATTAAATTAAAGCTAAAAGCCAGTTGAATAGTGCAGGCAAAGCTATCAATTGACTGTTTTGCAAAGGCAGGCACACACACACAGACATGCACACACACAGAAAAATCATAATTTCCAGCCTGGAAAATTTGTGATGTTTGTGTAACGAGCTGTAAAAGAGAACAACACGTCAATAATGACTGCCAGGCAAATATACACACTCGAACACACCATTAGCTGTCACCCTTAGCTCCGAGGCTGATGGGACTGCAGACCGTGTCATTCAGAAAAATTTACTGTACATTATCAGCACCAGGGGAAAAAATTAGCAGGATTAAGCATGACTATCTTTGCAGGGAATGCCTAGTTCAGATAACATACAGTATATTTACACACACATTGGTCTGTTATGAGAGAGAGGCTGTACTGACATACTATATATTGTTTTGGCCTGAAGCACTGAATTTGTCTTTCTGTTCTACACAGCCAGAGGTGTTTGTGCTGTGGTCATTTTGAAGTTGTGTTGCAGATTTTATAGGTATGTGAATGCACATACACATACAGGCATTTCACGCAGCAAGTGTTCTTTCGTCATAAACGGGCATACAATGTGCATACGTGCACGGATGTACATCCTTGGATGTGGCTGACGCCTGCAGGACTTCAGGGCAGCAGATTGCGAGTGGGTGACTCATCCAGCCTGGCTTCTCACAAGGCCTCCTGCTCCTGCACTGCAGCGCAAAACAGATCCAGCTGGGAGATAACAGATTGGGGTGGGATAAGAGAGATATAGAAAGAACACTTGAGCAGATAGGGAGTAGTGGGGAGATAGCGGGAGAATACGAGCACGAAGTGTGAGACTCAGGTGAAACGGGCAAAAGAAGTTTAAATGGAGTCTGTTTCTTGTTGCGTTTAAATCCTTTAGGAGTCCTTTCACTTTCCCAAACTTTTGTTGATTTATTCTTGATATTGGTTTAGTACCAGTCCATTTTTACTTATTACTTGGGAGAACTTATTCCTATTATATTGGCTGTGTGCGGTAAAACGGTGTCACCCTGGGTGATGGAGGTAAACAGCAGCAATGTTGAATTGCAGCTGTTTTTTGCAACATTGCTTAATGAATATTCTTGACTAATGGTACGTGTTTTACATCTGTTCAATCAGTGTGCATTTTTCTAAGTATGGTGGTTTACAAACAATTCAAACTGTTGATAGTCTTAGAAACAACTCGTCTCACTATACTTCGTTGCCCTTGTCTCATCCCTCCTCGTCCGTCCCATTGTGGCACAGTGTGGCGCTGCAGCAGAAGTGATGCTGCACTGGACTGAGTCCATCAGTACAGTTCCTGCAGCAATGTACTACCCATCCTTTTATCTTGATTTATTTCCACCCCTCACTTCTTGTTATTTTCCTTCCAGGCAGAAAATGCATTTTTACTCACCGTCTTCGCCACCCTACAGCGCCCTTCTGCTGAAATGTGTCCATCACCCTCTCCCCCTGGGTGCTATGTTGTCCTTTGCTTGGGCTTTCTAAACAAGCATCAATTTTGGGCAGCCCTCTGAGAAGTGCTAACAGTGTGCCCTGCATATATTTGATCCCAGTTGTTGAAGGTTGTTCCTATTCCTGAATTTTAAACAGACAAATCTTTCACTGGCTTCCAGGCACCTATTGCTATATATTAAGGCAGCCATGACAACTTGTTTAATCAACGTAAGTCTTAAATATCTGCCCACCTCCATCACCAGCCCCCAATTTTCTTGTTCCTCTGCTCTGAGTTGATTTCCTTGACACCATATTCAATCTTTAGGAGGGCATTACAACAATGAGTAAGCCTGTTTGTCCCTTGACTCTGTAGCACATAACATGATAGATATGACATACCATGTCCAGAGATGCCACCCGAACCTCCTGAAATTCCCTCATTGGAATAGTGCACCCAAGAATGAGCATTTGGTCAATATGCACTCACCCTCATGTCCGTGAAACAGTGGTGATGTTTATGTCAATATAAGATATCAAGTTAACTGTCACAGCTTCATAGTAGCCTATTCTAAAACAACTGCAGAGAATGAAGTCTGTTCCTTCAGAGTTCCAGAAAGGGCAAAAATTACCATCAAATTACTGCAGACAGCACAATCCAAGTGTTTTGAAGCCAAATGATTGCACTGTGGGTCCAGCAGGCCAATATTTGCCTCATTATCTCCCAGATTTTCAGCACTCACAGTCACAAATACAACCCATCATGTATTCAATTATTTCTCATTGAGAAATAACAAAATGTAGCTTGAAAAAACATTGGCTTATTTTTTGGTGACTATTTTAGAGACTCAAAGAGCTGATTTATGCTCTAGTGGTAGATTGAAGAGAATGGTCACATCAGTTTTGTAATTTTTGTAATGGCATTTTGGATATAAAATTCAGCTTTCCCATTTGTATTTACCATTTAATTCAGTTCTTCAAGGGCACTGTCCATATTTACAATATTTCTGACAGCATTTGAGGGCAACTTCTGCTTGTTACTATACTGATAGTTGACGTTGGTGAAGAATAAGTACAGAAAATTTGGTACATAATGAGGTAAATATTGGACTTTTGGACCCATGGTGCAATCATTTAGCTTTTTTCATTTTTTGCTCTTTTTGGATCTTTAAAGAAATAGTCTCCATTCACTCCAGTTGCTTTGAGGGCAGAAATGAAGCTGCACCAGTTAACTCACTTTGTGTTATATTGACATACAAACCTCACCGGTTTTTCAACTGACTTAAGGGTTAGTTGATAATGACAACATTTTCATTTGGGGGTGAACTATTTCTGACTATCTGACTATGTCCCATAGACTTACTAAAAATGTTAAATCTCAGAGGGAAGAGGAGGAGAAACTGCCAGTAAACTGTCAGTAACACCACATTTGACAGAAGATGGTGCACATGCAGTGGCCAAAGGGTTGAGGATCGTGCTGTGGAGTTTACGGCGTTCTGACGTCAGCTTTGTTCTTGAGGTTAATGACAGACGGACACGGCCTGTACCAGTCCTATTCTTAGCTAGCCCTGTGGTTAGATGCTGAGGTCACACTCTGATTAAGAGCACTACTGGGGTGGACTCCTCGTTGAGCTGTTCATTAAATGTCCTAATCCGAGAGAAAATACAGATGAAGAAAACATTTAAGGGGTTAAAAAGCGTAGCCCATTTTAAATCTGTCTAAGAGGAGAGACAGCAGAGTGCAGGAGGCATCGGTGGGGAAGGATGCCTCGTGCACTGCTGCCTCTCACTCTGTTTTGGACAGTGACAGCCACCAGAGGTTTCTGGTTTCTTGATGGGAAGAGAGCAGCCATTCAGCAGTGTGCATGGTCTCTTGCTCTCTTTTCCTCTCCCTCCCCGCTTTCTCACTCTCCTTCCCTTTCAGCATCAGTATTCAGGCCATGGCTGATGTTTTATTCAGGGCTCGTATATTATATATTCTGGGCAACAACCACTGTGGGAGAGACAAGCAATGGCTTCAGGCTTAAAAAGGGAAAGTCTAAGAACCTGTGATTAAGCATTAGATAGAGGATTGTCTAGCTCACCTTAATTAATAAGAAAAATTGCTTGGTAGTTTTACCTGTTGTCATTTTTCCCCTTCAGTATGCATGACCGTTGGCCATTAATATATGATGGTTAAAAAGTGCAATGATTTTAAATGAAGAAATAATAAAATTAGGTTTTTGGTTGCGGGTTGACTCCACGGTTAGTGAATGGACGCTCGCAGGAATGTGCTGCCGTTCTGGTGGATGATAAAGCCGGCACAGCAATTTATTCATTTAGACATGGAAATACCTGCAAATGACGATAAGACTAAATTGAAACGCGCCCACACACACTTCCATGTGGGGGACATTCAGGTCACAGCTTTATTACCAAAATCCATAACTCACCCATCCAGAAGCCGCAGTGCACTCGCCTCACACCCCACCCACAGTGTGTGTGTTATCGCCTTTTGTCATAGGTGCAGACATTGTGTCATCAAATAGATGACAAAGTGTTGTACAATTTACTGACATAGACATGCTTTGACCTCCAGAGAGCTTATAAAGATATTTTAAATGATCTATAGTGTATGAGGTCAAGGTCAGAGGTCATTCTCTGAATAGAGGTCATGACCTTAGAATAGTTATACAGAATGTGTAATTGATCGACAAGGAACGACACACGCTGCCATCATGTGTTGAGTCAGGATTTCAAACAAATGAAAACCATCAACACTGTGTATTAGTAATGAAGCCTAACTATACATTGTATATATCTACATCACATTATCATACTGCTATTAATAGATTATATTTGTTTATCCTTTATTTATGTACCCCCTATCCACATATATTCACATATATCTTCTATATATTGCATATTACATTGTTACACATTATTCATTAATGGCTTCATACTGAACACCACTCACTCTATGCCCACTCCACAACACATACATCATTAGCCTACATTTGATTCAAACACCTCTTCTCCATAGTTAACTACATCTGGCGCTTATCTAACATGCACACACACACACACACACACACACACAGACCTTCTGTGTGTGTGTGTCTTTGACTTTTGTTTTGTTTTGTCTTGCATTGTCTTTTCTTTGCTATGTGTAAACTATGTAAATATATTTATGCACTCACATAAATTGAACTCACTGTAAATATTGTACACTTGTAGTGTCAAAGTAAAGGTAAAAAAAAGGGTAAAAAAAAAAAAAGTAATAATGCCTAAGCAATACTGGATTTTTGAAGTCCATGTTTGTTTAACTATATATTGGCTGGTATGTTTTATATATAAAACATTTACAACACATTTGTAGCAAGGAATACTCAAATATGCTAGTCAAGTTGTAATAGAGATAAATACAATAAATACATGGAGGCTTTACGTTTCACAGTCAAACAACAATTTTGTTAAAACTATCTGCACCACCATCTGCTCAGCTGTGATACTCTGCCAGCTCACGTCCAATACAAAGTATTTTAAACAACGGAGTCTGCTGGACAAACTGTTTATTGATAACACTTTAAAATTATCTCAAGTGCTATTTGTTGCAATGTGTGGCATTGTTTTAAGCAAATCGGCCAACATAAATGCTGACAGATTTATTTGGGATGAGCCATCGGCCAATATTATCAGCCCATTAATATATCAGTCGGTTATAGCATCTATATGGTAGCGTATATCTGTTCCTTCATGATCATGACCTCTTTAGAGGATTTAGAGGAACAAGACAAGTTCATGTAAATGGATAAGAGACAAGACAGGAAGGAAAAGAAAAGATGATAAAGGGAGAGGGTAAAGTGTGAGGAAAGAGGAGGGCAGGATAAGGCCAGAGGAGTGAGGAGGAGGAGGAGCAAGAAGAAAGGGAATAAGAAAAGGGGAGGAAGTAGTGGAATGAGAGGAGGGAAGTAGAGGATGTTGGGAATGAGAGGAGAGGAGGCTGCACTCTCAGGCAGCTGTGCAATCATGCCTGTCTATCGAAGGCTTAATTTGGCTGTCAAGGGAGATAAAGCAGCAAAGTGATGAGTGGTGATTCCTGCCAATGATACGTGCCACCTACTCCAGGCTCATGTAATCCTGTGTGCGTGTGCGTGTGTGCATTAATGACTTCCTGTTTTTATGTGCATACATGCAAGGGGGTGGATGGTGTGTGTGTGTGCATATGTTAATGTGTCACCATATGTATTTGTATTTGTGTGGGTGTGTATAGGTAATGAACATCCACTTCCAATTGGCGAATTAAGGCTACCTATGACTCAGCGCCGCTACAGTGGAATCATGTTGTTACAGCACCAGCTGCCATCGAGTAATTTAGAAGCGCTTTACTGCACTAATATGTTGTCTGGATGAGTGTCCAGCATTGTATTGGATGGATAGTATGTCTTTTGTGTGTATTTGTGTCAGCTTACATGTTAATAAAAAAAAAGTCCTCAATGTAAAAGATGTGATTTGACCTAGCACACAGTGAACCCATTCGCCCGGTGCACACATGCACACACGGCGTCCTCCCACCAACCGCAGAGCTGAGACTGAATGGATTGTCAGGGATTATACTCAGATTAATCAGAGCGCAGGGGCTTCGCATCATTTTGGAGCTGTGTGGGACTCCGAATCATAACGCTGCAGTGGTAATCTGTGAAATGTGCCACATGTGCCAGTCTGCAAGGCCAAGCACCATGTGCCATGTGACAGGTCAGAGATTCAAGAGTTGTCTGCACTGATACTGATATAGTGTGCCTTCAATTCACATTGGTATGGTCTGTTGATTGGAAAGTTCAGTGCTAATATGAAACATATTCATTCACCTACAACCTATGAACTGCTAATATCACAGATCAGTTTGCTGTTTAATGGAGCAAACTGGGTCGTGTAATTTTCAGTAGTAGTAAAGCCTGATAGTGACCAGTTGAAGAGGCAGATGCATAAGCACTGTTACTCTAACAGAGTTGTATTAGAATTGCTCTTATTATAATTGCTCAGTTAAGAGCTATTTAAGCACCTTGGCTGTGTACACAAGCCTCTTCATCATCCTCTAGACCTGCATAAAGTACCATAAGCTTATAGGTAAACACAGTCATTTTTCTGCCTGTGAGTGCCTAATATGACATCAACCCTTCCCCAAGGTAAACAATGGTTTAGACAAATGGAAATGGAAACTAAAGATGTATTTTTAATTACAGTGTGAGTCACATGGCTAGAGGTGTTTCATATTTCAGTATACAGGTGTGTATATGTGTGTGAACCTGTGCACATGTGGGCATCTAAGCCTGTGCAAGTGTTTGCACTTGAGACACACGGTAAGAAAATGGTGAGAAAAGGGAGTCTGAATGTAGATTTTCCACCTTAATGACGTGAATTTAAAAAATAGTAATAATAATTTTGAGAGTGTATATTGGTGCATCTGTTTGTTCCCATGCTAACAAATTACGTTAAAACCATAATATATAGATTCAAATCCATGCATACATGCCTAACAAGCATTTACCCATGTTTTTATGGAGCCAAAAGTTAACTTTTCAGCCACCATATGTTGAATACTCTGATAAACACTGTCAGCACAGTGTTCATGTGATTCGAGAGGTTATTCTCTGACTAGAAAGCTGCGGGGTCTGGCCACCATGACTGCCAAATTACTCGCTTTGTCCCATCAGGGTCACACCAATGGCTGTTCTGACCCCTTTGGTGAAATGCAGACACCTACTTTGTGTTCTTTAGGGGGACAAGCGAAGAAAATTTAATTTATTCTTGCTGGGCGAAAAACATCTCCTCAAAAAGATAACTTGTGATTCCTCATGGAAGGCCTTTTAAGACAGGAACTCATATGACATAACAACAACAAACTATATATAATACTCGTAAAAAAGATACAAAGCAATTTACAGCTTCAATAATGTTTTTTACAGCCATTTAAAGAGAGAACAGAAGCAGAAATAACATAAATTATATTAGTAAATATATTTTTCTTGATTTTAGGAATACCTATTATTTACAAACTGCTGAATGTTTGGTGTGTGTTTGTATGCAGAAACTACAGCATGTTCTTTATGTATAATATGATGACTGACTGACTTAATTTCTAAAACTCTCTCTCTGAAGCGCTGCTTTCTGATTGTAGTTATGCAACTTTGTGAATGACTTCCGGCACACAGTATCAATTCACTGTGAATGACGCTCCCTTTGTAAAGCTCTTAAGCTGTGATTTACCACCTTTATCTCCTGTACCTTTTAAATACAGATGAGCACATGCAGTTTGATGTTGACTCGCTCTTTGCCATGCCAATTGCAGTCTTGCAGCAAAAAAAGTCTCACATGATTTCTATGTGAGTGTGTGGATCAAAGAGAGAAAGAGACAGCGTAGTGTTTGTGGTTATTTTGTCAGAAAAATAATGCTGAGACGTGATAGAAGGATAGGAGACAGTTGAGGCTGTGGAGAAAATTGTCCTGTCAGTTGAAACTGATGCTCCACTTTAATGCATTAATTTAAAAAGCATTACAAAAGGACAAGGGCAGGTCACAAGTGCGCTGTGTACTGCATCTTTTCACAGATAATGTACTTTAAAAGGATTTATACTGCGTGTATTTATTGCTGTCTTTTGTATTTGACGTACCTGTTCAGACATTATTACTCTATGACGAAATCTTTCCTTCTCATATGATATTTGACATTCTTAATTGACATTCTAACATGCACATAAACAAACTGAACTTACTTCATTTGTATAGTATGGAATTATTACATATGTACAAAATAATTCTCAATAAATGTCAACGCTCCTGTGCATCATCATATTCCTGATTTGCCTTTCCTGTCATGACCTTCTGTGTGAAGAGGAAATTCAATCAGACCTGGCCT
Source organism: Neoniphon sammara (assembly GCA_900302535.1). Lineage (NCBI taxonomy): Eukaryota > Metazoa > Chordata > Actinopteri > Holocentriformes > Holocentridae > Neoniphon > Neoniphon sammara. The sequence continues at coordinate 6,010 of OMKZ01034728.1, read as the reverse complement.
GTCTTGAATAGCAGATAGTCAATTTTAGATATATGAGATGTAAGTCTACTCGGGTTTTTCAATTTATTCATCTTTTTATGAGTCACACCAGCCACTACATGTACTTATATTATTATTTATTTTTTTGGTGCTGTCTGAATGATGGTCTGTGGTAGTGTTTGGGCTCGTTCCAGAGAGTGAGGAATCAGTTTTGGCTGCAGTATTGATTTTAGTGTTAATACACGGTTGCTTGTTCCTCCTAAGCCCCATTATTCTGCTGCCGCTGACAGACTGTTAGTTAGTCAGAAATCAAACACATTTATCTTTATCAACAATAATAATGGTTCTTCCTCCAAGCCAGGCAGCGTTTGTGTTGTTTGCAAAGCTTGTGGGAACAGATGTGTTGAGTACAGGGATCTGAGATAAACCGCTGTGCTTGGTGTGCCGGTAACTGTCTGCTGGAGTGTGCTGCGCTTTCATCGACAGCCGGCACTGTCTGCACTGGCCTCGCTCCCTAACCAGACCTGGTGGATTGTGACAAGATCTTGGTTTCCCTAATGGTCCATGCTGGCTTCACTGCAGGCCTGCTGTCAGAGCAGATAGCATACGCTCTGACATCCTGCATTCTGCCCCTCTCTCCTGTTTGTTTTCCCTCAGTGGGTCCAGGTCCTCCGTCACTCGCCCCCTACTCCCATTCACATCTTTTCTACCTTCTTATCACCGTCTGTTTCAACCTTAATGTTTTCACACAGCTGTTTAATATCTTACAAGAAGTTACGCACCCTTGATTCATACCGTACCCTCACAATGACCTGGCACTTGAATAAATATAAAATAATACAAACAAAATACTTAGAGTTTTAATTCATTCTTGTATGTATATTTAAGGCACAATTTACCTTGTTAAACTTGAACAGCACATTACATACTGTATATACTGATATAGTACTAAGTATTGAGTATTGCATTGTCTGTACTGGGCTTGTTGGCAGCGAAAACTTTGATTCATATTAGGCAATTAAAAACATCTCTCTTCATACCTATGTTTATTTCATTAATGTCCCTGAAGCAGTCCTGTAAGTCTTCCCCAGTCTTCAAAAGCCACTTGCCTCCATCCCTTCCATTTTCAGAAACCAATAAGCAAAAATCCTGCAAATTCATCATCACCTGAGCTGCACAATCCTGCAGCTTTCATGAAACATGGTGCTCTCTCAGTAACTGATGGCCCATCACTTCCGCCAGTGCTTGCCTCCCCAAAAGCCCACTTATCCATGAGCAAGAAAAAGTATCAAGGGCATGTTTTTCAGATTTGCATATTTTAAATGTATAATTATGTAGGCATCACTGCACTGATTTGGTTTAGGTTCTTTGGTCAGAGTTTGATGAGTTTCATGTTTTCAGTGTCTTACTGACTGATGAACACTGATTGATTCAGTGCATCTGTGTGTGTGTTTAAGTGAGGTTTTCATCTTTTGAACTTTGGCATTAGTACTCAGGATCCACACTGGCTGATAGAGCCAACTTTTACCTGCTCCCAACACAATCATCGAGCTGCAGAAATGGAGAATACACACACCACATCCACAGTTTTAGACCAACACATTTAAACTGGTAGGAGTAAGGTTTAGGCATCTGTTTGCTCAGATTAAAGTTAAGGTAAGGGTCTGTGAGTGTGTGAGAGCGAGTGGGGGAAATGGGGAGGCAGAGATTGACTGAAAGGTCCCACACCTCAGTGGGATGACATACACGACAGGCGACCTCCTGCAAGGGGACACATGCCAACCTCTCTCCTCAACCTGCCCAAACTAAAAAAACAAAAACAAAACAACAACACTCCTCTCTGTCCAGTCAGTGGAATCCACATCAAGAAAGCAGCACATTTATAAAATGGCTGCTGTCTCAGTATCTCTGGAGGGAAATAACCTGACCCTGGTTTCACCACAGAATATCATAATCTCTTCTCTGTGGATTCCCAGTGTGTAAAATCCTCAATTTAGCGCAAACCTCTTGTTGACGTACTTGCAATCCCATTGAACTGTTAGCTCTGCAATTAAAAAGCATGACTAGACGTTTGGCTTGTGTCTGTCTGGATTGTAAAGTTTTAAACAGTTTTCTATTTAGACAGGGTATATTTAATACTTTAATTTACAGAATCAGAATGCCGGAGTATTACATTTCATTTTGTTTACCTCTGCGAGAATGAAGACTCAAAGTGATGCTGATTTAAGCCAAAACTGGTTTAACATTGGTTCCTGATAACTGGAGCACAGTCAGGATAAACGGGGCGAGGGATGCAGAGCTCTGTTTGACAGGCTGACTTGGAGTTATGAGCAGAGCTGGAGTATAATCTTAAGGATAAATGATGCGGTCATGAATCTGAGGATTACAGATGCAGTGACACACACATACACACACATACACAGAGTGAGGGCAGCAGTCTTTGAGCTTTAATAGCTATCATCAGTATTGATTTTCAGCTTTCATTATCCTCATCAACACCATTACACCCACACCAGATTTCACTCCCCCCTCTACTGGGTGAATATTATGATAACATTAACATAAACCTACAATGATAACGCGTACTTCCTTTTTTTAGCAATGTGTCACAGAAGTCAAGGCCTCCACAGTCAAAGCTCTATCATTATCCCTTCTTTCAGACCCACTCCCCCTTTGAAATGGAAATTGCAGGCTGGCAGTCATGGAGGGAGGAGAGAGAGAGTTTATATTGCTGCATGAGTGTCTATATTTGTGCCTGTAATTTGTGTGTGTAGGTTGTGTCTTCAGTGAGTGTCGTGAGCGCGAGTGACAATGGTGAGTCACTTATGAGGATGAAGTATGATTTAGAGAGTCATTGTTTCAGGGTCATGTTACACCCCACCCCCCGTCTCCGCTCTGGGTGTTGGATGAAAATGAGAGAGTCTGTATTCAAATTGGACATTTGGTTTCATAAACAGAGCTGGCAGAATCGTCGCCCGAAGGGTAGGATTTGCACAGGACTCAGGAGGTTTCTTCAGACCAGCGTTTGGGTTTTCGAAGGCCAGTACTGGCACCAGTGCTTTCAACCAAAGCTGCCCATAGCTTATGTCTGACTTTTTTTCCATTTTCATGCTAAAATTTACAAGTATTCAGTATTTTCCTCCTAGATTTTTCTTCCTGCCAGGGTGGGTGACACAAACTCTCTGAAAATATATCATGTCTTAGGGTTAGCAGCTCTTTAAAGCAGGGAGACCCACTGATCCAACGGGAGAGAAACTCTGTGGTTAGATTGCTACCTTTTAATGAAGTATGACTTTACATTAAACCTTATTTAACAAATATCAATAAATGAATTGTGCCAAGACAATCATTTTATCCCATGCTTTACATGCATGTTTTTATGCACTGTATGGTCAGGGAGGAGGGTCCATCATATCGGCAAACATGACTGGCTGATGTGTGATATTTAATCATATAAATATGTAATAAAATATGACATAATATATATGGTCTAAACCTGCTACAGAGAAGGGGGAAAAGAGGAGCAATCTAATCAAAAGAGAGAAAGAAGGATATAAGAGGAAATAGTAGTGTAGAGAGCAAAAAAAAAACATTTCAGTGGGCAGATAAGATGGGACGACAGGAAGTGAGCGAGAGAGGGAGTAAGAGGTTTGAAACCAGTGGGGATAGGGAGTAAAAAAATATAATTGAACACATTGAGTCTTTCACACGTTGTCATGGCTCCTGCGCAGAGTCAGTCAGCGGTCTGGCACGGGAATAATGTGGCTGAGAGGTTCCAGTGAGATCTGCCAAAAAATACTGACTGTAATGGCAATTTACACCCTGAGATGGAGGCACACTTAGAGGTGGATGGAGGATTCATTTGTTTAATTTCTTTTAATGCTTTTCAAATGATATATTACTCGTACTAAGCTCCAAGAGCATTCAGTGCAGATCAGTTATAAGATATTGTCATGTTAATCAGCTATGAAAACAAGAATTAATGTGCTAGTTAATACTTCCAAAAAATGAACCACGAGCTATAAAATGTCATGACATCGATGTAAACATGTCCTCTGATATTTGTCAGCTGGAATGCACACAGTCTCATTGTATACTTCTGCAAATGCTTCCCGTCAGTCATGCAACGCGTGCCGTTACTCATTCTCTGTCTTCGTGTCATCATTATGCACATCCAGATGCTCAAAAACTCTGGCATGTTTTCGATACACACACACACACACAAACACACATAGTGCCAGCTGGTTTCCCCCTCCCCTGTCTCTGGAGCGGCACATGGATGGGTTGGAATGTGCACACATCGCCTCAGCTCCAGACTCATCCCTGCCATTACATAAGAGCCATGCGAAGCCTTACAAATCTGATTATAACACTCACAGGCCACACACACACACACATACATACACTAGCAGAGGATAGAGGTCAGTGAAGCAACATGCTGGCATGAGCCTGGACAGAGAGAAGATTGGCACCCAGTCATGACTAGGTGATGGTTACTGGAAGCCGATGTTATACTGAACGGTCTTTAAATCTGTAGTACAGATTTAAATGTTTGTTATGTTCAGTGCAATGCCAGACGAGTTCATACAATGATGACTGAGTCTATCATCCACCAGTAAAATTCCCTGCATTTTGCATCATTGAAGACATTGCAAAGCTCACTGGTGTCTGTGGAAACATCCCCACACTGCGGGCACAATTGACCTTTAGTGACGTGTTTTACATCAACCATACTTTCTGCTGGAATTGTGTAACTGAAATTATGGCATGGCTAATTACCTCATTTGATGATTCCATGACTCTCTCATTTTTTTCTCTTTTTCTGAGCCTTCAGTGAAGGCGGAAAGCAGTCTATGCAGGATAACTTTGTAGATATTTCCTGGTTTGTGTAGGCCTGTAAGATCTGTGGTCCTGTAAAACATCACAGCCAACCTTACATTAGATTACTATTCCAGTTGATAGCCTGTGGGATTACTATCATCCTGAAATGGCTGCAGTTTGTGCAGAGGCAGACCACTCCCTCATTGGCTCTAATCATGGCCACCAGGATTTAAGCATAACAAATGGATGTTCCTTGATTCCTGGAGAGCGCGGGTCAAATCTCAGCAAAGAGAGTACGATTATAAATATGCTCCCAAAGACGGTATTAATATCTATGCACAATTAAATCCTTCCAGTGCCAAGTCCCAGAAAATCTGCTCAGCAGAAATCAGGACTTAATCATGACAGTGCAAATTCCTGTGAGAATGAATGCGGTTAGAAATGCTGTTGAGTCACAGTCCAGCAGTCTGCAGGGTGCAGTGTTGCATGAGAAGGACGCGCTATTGCCCAAAGTGACAAAGAGAACAGCAAGGCCCAGAAGGCATTTGGAGGCGAGAGGAGGGGAGGTGAGGGGAGTGGAAAAGACAAAAGAGGAGATGGAAGCAGAAAACAAGGGAGGCTGTCTGTGGAAAGGAAGCGAAAGTAGATGAGACAAAGATCTTCTGGGCATTGTTATGCAAGGGTTTCTGACTTTTCAACATTTGGCAGTTCGCTCTCATAAGTCATATGCCCAAATGACTCTGGCCCGCTCTATCCCCCTGTTCTCCTCTCATAACATATGGGATGACGAGAGATGGAGGAAGTTCGGAGGGAGCCAAGCGAACACTGGCACAGACTATTTGAAAAAAAAAATCAGCAGGGAAAAAAACCTTGAAGGGAATTTGGAGGACGACAGAGAAAGAAAGACCGGACAGAAAAATTGTGCTCATGCTTGGTTGACATCGTTTAAATCTGACAGGATAGCTGAGTTAGAGAGGAATATTCCTCTTCCTCTATGCCATATACTGTAGGGAGATCCCTCCACCCACATCCTCCCTTGCAATGCTTAGGAGCAGGTAAGTGGAGAGAAAGGAGGGATTTTTTAATGCTGTCAGGAAGAGTCAGATCCTCCTGTTATTGTCCAGCAGCCAGGGCAGTCCTCCTAATAGCCTCGCTAATCACTCTTGTCATTTTTAATCCCCCTCTCCACCCAGGGCATATTTAAAGCATA
>OMKZ01034727.1:0-11654 GCA_900302535.1 Neoniphon sammara | reverse complement strand
GGGCAAAAACAAAAAAAAAAAAAAAAAAATTTTACTGGTGATGTTTTAAATAAGTGAAACATTTCCTGCCATCACACTCCAGCATAGCCGTGTTAGAAATATCTCAATGTGACGTCATGTCACCTATTTTTGGGCAGTTATCCGAAAACACACAAAAAAAACGACACCATCAAACAAAAAATTGGCCTAGAAATAAGTGTTTTAGTCTTTTAAGTGGTGTCAGCTAAATGATTGGAGTGTACGAATGTCAGGAGATCTGAGGGCAAAGGGGTTGCAATCCAGTGCTTGATGTGTTTTGGTGTGTTTTCTCAGAATGCCATGGCAGGCGGAGGGGATCAGAACAGCATGACAGAGGGAAACGCTTAAGACAGGCCTGGATAAACATGCTGAGGCAAGATGCTGAAATTTCCCTTCTCTCTCTCTCTCTCTCTCTCACTATCTCAATCTCTCGCACACACTGTCTTTGTCTCTGGTTCTCTTTTTTCTCTCCACTTTGCTCTCTCTTCTCCCACTCCCCTCTCTTTTTAACATCTCCCTTATTGCCTTGGTATTATTGACATTAGTACTGATGTTTACTGCAAAAGTCAGGCTACTTGTCAAACTCAAAACACCGAGGAAACCACAAGAAAGCAAGCTAACCACTAATGCTGTATTTAAACTTGGAAATGGACACTAAATCACAAAGTACTCAGGTTTGGCATGCGTGTATACAAGTTCACATTCCTGCATGACAGTCTGTATACAGAAATTGGAGGCAAAGTGAGTCTAATCTGACAGTCTGTTGAGATAAACAGTAACGAGGATAGCTGAGCGGAGAGCAGCAAGGTCATAACACGAGGAATGGATTTTGACAGCGCACGGATGTGGTTAATCTTTCCATGCCTGTATCACCACTCTCTATCTCAGTGGGTCCTGTGATGTGCATGCTTGGTTATACCGGTGAGTGACCCAGATAGTGAATACAGCCATTCTTTCCCCCGCCTGTCACAAATTTCCCTCCAAGGATTCCATTTAGGTTCCAGGCTCCCTTCGACAAAAAAGTGGGCCGTATACCCTCACTCAAAAAAAATGGCATCACGACTGATTTTTTCTTTTTTTTTTTTTTTTGCTGTCGGCCATGCTTTCCTCACTTACTTTGCTTTTTCTCATGATTGCCACCCGCCCCCATTTCATCTCTCCCTTCAGTACTCAGCCTCTAACACACTTTCAAAATGGACATACTGTACATACATGCAGTCTCTTTGTCTCTCCCATGCTGCCACACACACAGCATAAAACATGCACACCCTTATGCACGCTACACATTCAAACGTCCCCACCCCTTCCCCACCGCCACCGACCACCCCGCTGAAAAGGGAGCTTGGTCTGAAAGTAATGTCTCCTGACAGCTTGGCACTAAATATCTTGCAGGAGAGCAGAAAATCACTACGCATGTCCATAAACAAATGCTTATTTTTAGAGAAAGAAAAGTACTAGTTTATCTCCTCAGTGGGGAAGCTTTGACAGGTTTCTACCAGGGACAAAACGGCGGGGGAGAGGAAAAGAGGTTTTCTGTTTATGTGTGTGTTTGTGTGTACGTAAATGCGTGTGTGTGCGTACTGTATGCACTGTGTGAATCTATATCTGTGTGGTAATCTCAAAAGCAAGAAATCCAACTTTCTCCTTCTCCTCTGAAGCTTGGCTTCCATTTGTTTGATTTTTGATTGAAAACAACAAGCTTGACAGACTACTGGTAGCACTGATTTCTCATTGGGCCCCTAGGTTTCAAAAATCCCCTTAAATATCTCTGCTGGACTTGATTCCTCAACCACGGAACAATACCTCTTGGCATTCTGGGATGCAGCGGAGGCACACACAACCCCAATGAACAGTTAGATGAAAACACTTCTGCGATCGATCGGCGCCTGAGGCAAAACTCCCATTCATGATCGTCCTCTCAGCAGTCAAGTTTCAGGAAGCAGGCTTCAACTCAAAAATAACCACGAAGGAAAAACATATATCCTCAAGAGTGCATAAACTTCTGCAAGTACAAAGCCCTGCCCACCTGTTTGCCTACTGTTCGAGTTTACCTGCTACACACTGACATTATCTCCTTGCTTAGCCACAACACAGGAGTGTGTAAGACTGTGACCACAAGGCAGACTGGAGCCAGGGAGGACACAGATGGAGCCTGTGGTAGAGGCCTGGACTTCACAGGCCTGAGCCAGGAGAGCGAGTAATCCATCAGGCCACGGCACACAGGCGCCCGAGGGGGGGCAGCCGCTGATCCTACAAGACTGATTGGGCCTCTGCGGGGAGCCCAACCCCCTGACTACATGGACATCAGTGTCTGGCTCGCTCCACTGAGGCTTGATCCGAACTGGACCGAGCCAAAGCACTGACCTGCTTCAGCTTGGATGTTGTGGTAGGAGCTATCTAGACCACAGATGACGCTCTGCATAAACATTTCGCATGAGCTCCATCATAACATAGAGTCTGAAGAGCAGGTTTTGTTGCATCTTCACTCAAACAAACTCAGCACTACATAAAAATTGGGTCATCATTCCACTAAAAAGAATCCATTATCCTTCCTCATATATTTACCTGTGTGCCACCCCTCAAAGTGACATAACTCTCCTACTGTAATTGTACAGCGGTTAATTATGTACACATACAGTGTGAAACTTTTGACAAGGTGATAGCAGTCTAATTACTTTATCCTGCGGTCTGCTGAGTCGAGGAGGTCAGAGACGGCATCAGCCAGACGAGCATCTAGAACCTGCGCCAGCCAAGGCAACCCGGATGATTGACAGGTGAATGAGTAGACGGAGAGATAGTTAGACAAATGGAACCTAAGATATAGTTTGACAGACAGATGGGAGCGTAAATGGATGGTTTGGCAGCATGATAAGGTAAATAGGCTGATGGATCACCAAACAAATGCGGGAGGAGGAAGGAAGAAAATACAAGAGAAGAAAAGAAAAGAATGCCCGCCTGCAGACAACAAAAGATAGGAAGCCAGATAGACTGATAAACACAGATGGATTGTGTTGATACACAAGGAGGCGGGGCAAGATCGATAGATTGTTTTATTCTATTTGCTTGGCAAACTGGAGATTTGATGTGGCTGGTATCACGGCGATCTGTTTCCGACAGTGCCTGGTGTGACTGTTACAGATGGTGAGATAGGGACACATCTCAATCTTTGGCTGGAGTCTATCTTAGCTGTAGCGCTAGCCACTGACATCAGCGGTGTTATCACGTCTGAGTGTTATCAAGGAGGAGGCGGGCCCAATAAATCTTTTCCTGTAAGCCCCCAAACCCCCACCTCCATCTGAGGGAAAGCTGACACGTGCGCACAAGAAACAAAGCACATGACATGGGTTTGGGGGGTTGGGTGGGGGTCTAATTTAGTGAGCGTATATCACAAGATGAAGGGAGGATGCCGTTACAAGGTGTTAACCCCTGGCCTTGGTGAGGACCTGGAAGGAATATGAACTAGGTGTCTCAAAATGGAGGCTGGGATTCTTCTACTTCTTCTGCTCAGATTTGTGCAAAACAAAATGGACGCCCTGACAACCCGACGCCTCATTACTGCTGCTTGCGTTCATCATGTCAAAACGGAAGACAAGGGTATGTGAAGTTTAGAAGCAAGGGCTCTCCTAGTTAGAAAGGTGGCTTCTCTCTCTGGTTCCTTGAGGGACATGGGGGTGCATGGCAACAGCCCTGATGAGTGTCGCAGGGCTTATAATAGACAGGAGAGGCCCAGAAAGCATGCCCTTTAGAGTTGCAGCATCTCTCACTGCCTGACAGCTTACAGGGGCTACGCTACACAATGACACCTTCACAGTGCACTCGAGATGACACACAAACACACACACCCGCTCACAGGTGCATAATGCTCAGACACATATCCTCAGAAACACAAATAAGTTTGGCAGCGTATGTGCGCACAATTACACACATACACACCGAGGCGTGCGCGAACAAACCGCACGCACGCACACACACACACTTACAAACACACTAATCCATTTGAGATGTGGAGATAATACCTGACAAGTGGATTCTCAGCATCATAGTGACAGCGTTGATACTTATAAAACAAGCCAGCCTATAAAAACAGCCTGCATTCACCTCAAGAAGGAGGTTATGGAAATAAACATCTGTTGGTGCCATGTTAAAAAAGCCCTGCAACTCCCTCACTGTAAACAAAAACAATACAAAAAATATGGCTAAAGCCCCATATCTAGGACTATTATTAGATTTATGTCAACACCGGATAAATAGTATTTGGAAATAAGTGACGCCTGTTTGCAATAGTCTGCAGTCGGTGAAGTAGTCTAAGTGTCCAGGCAGGGGTAACACTGCTGTCCGCCACCATCTCAAATTTTGTAAATTAGAAAATAACAGGTGACGATAAAACACTGACGTCATCATGCAATCAAAGCATTTATGGTGCTTGCTGACGGCTGAAAAGAGCAGAAAACGTAAATGTTTCAAATCAGTGGGTGGAGCGGTGCAGCACTGACTGACTGCTGCAACGGCGGGATTTCGGCATCTGCTGCTCACTGTAAACATGCTGTAGTGTAATGTACACACTCATAATGGAATCTATTTGACTCTGTATGATCAACATTCAGAATAATTACCGTGCTGTAGACAGTTTACCATGTTTTTACCACCCAGCATCCACTCCTGCTCAGAGAATCTGCAACTGGTTATTCTATACGGCTTCTTCAAGTTCACCACCAACAACCCAAACCCCCACCCAATCTCAGAACTCTCTAGGACCTCTCACCACTGATGCCTTACCAAAGTAAATAAAACATGGTGTTGCCTGTTATTTATTTATTAATCCCTCTTTTGATGTGTCCCAGCGCGCAGAAAAGAGCGGTGGTGGAGATCACAGAGGGCCTCGTGAGCGGGCGCCCTTGCTCTTTCCTCAACGCCATCACCATCAGACCCATTTGGGCCATGTGAAGATGCTCCCCCTCTGTTCGCATGGGAGTGGCTTCCAGACAGACTTTTCTCTTTCTCTATCACTATAAATGATTCATACCAAAAGATGTTCCCTCATGTACACAAAACACCAACAACCCTTCCGGTGATGGACCACACTTTGCTACCTTCATGTTTTGCTTGTGCGCTGCTAGTGTGGCTGTCAGTGTGAGTTCTGGTGTACACGACTTGCAGTAAAGGTGGGAAACACCAAAAAGACAGAGACACATATTATCTCAAAAAGCAACAGTAATGTAATTACCTATAACCCCGATATAAAGCTTCCTTGAAATTTCTTTTTAAATCCATTGGTATTCATTTAAAACCACTGAAATCCTGTCAATTTTCTTCCTTTAATGTTTCTGCTATAGCCCTACTCTCAAGAAATTTGATTTTATTATACTGCAAAAGGTGGAAAAAAAAAACTTTGATAGACAGATGGTAATTTATTCACCTCCCCAAACATGGTTGTAAGATGTGTCTGTGCCATGACTGATAAGCTCAGTTGCAGTCCTCTGGTAAAGTAAACGCATATGCATTCATCTTCCTTAACTATGTCTGACAGTCACTGTCTATCACAGCTCCACAACTGGCGTAGTGTGTGTGGGTGGGTTTCTGCATGCTTGTGTGAATTTATGAAAGTCTGCTTATATGTACGTGCATGTGTTTGTGCGTGCCCGCATGGCAGCGCCGAAGCAAGGTGAGGGTGTTTGCAAGCGCACGCAGGTTGACAACGCATGCCCCCCAGACCAGACATCTCGAGCGACAATGGATTTCGTGTGAATGAAAAATTCATCTGTCCCCTTCACTTATTCATCGAGGAGGAAGGATTTTTTTCTGCAGGGATGCCCTCCAGAGATGTGGCGCTCACATGCCAGGCGGCCTGCCACCACTTTACCCGCAAGGTTTTCAATAAAACAAGCAAACAACATGATTCCAACACCTATAAATAAGTGATCGTTCCTGAATAAAGTGCTGTATACAGAGCCCTCACTGAGGCCACTCATCACACTTTAATGAGGCCTTGTACCGGCCAAAGTTCTCTCTCTCTCTCTCTCCCTCCCTCTTCTCTCCCTTTATCTTCCTCTATCTCTGAGCAGAATCAAGGGAACAAAGTCAATGGAGGTAGGTGAGACAACAGAGGTAGAAGCGCATTCAGATCATCATGTCATCACCTGGCTCAACATTGGTTAAGATACAGCACTATCTGTTCCATGATTTATGAGGCTATCAACATTCGCGTTCCATCTCTCGCTCTCCCCTCTCTCACACATACACGCAAACACACGCACACCCAAACACACACACACACACACAAACTCCTCAAGTTTCTTTTTTCCTTCCCAGTTATTTTCTCTCTTGCTGGAGACAGGTTGTTCACAGCAGTTTGAACATTCAGAGCATTCAGAGTGGATGGCTCGCCAGATGCTGGGGCGTCTGTCAACGTGGTGCTATTGTTAGCTAGTTTTTGATGAGATTTACATGGCAGAAAAGCCATCAAATAAGATATACTACTGAGAATATGAGAAGGGATCACACCTAATCCCCACACCTGCTTGTTGGCAGCGCTAAGTCTCTTTTCCATCCAGACCAACACACACAAGCGGAGATACATGCATCCACCCACCCACACCCACACACCCACACAATCAAGACTGCAAACTCAGAGCGATAAATCTGGGAGTTACACAGCAGCTTGAGTCCGATTTGGATGTGGGTTTTCCCAGGGCTCAAAGGCTCACAATTACCATACTGGCTCAAAAACTAACATACACATACACAACTCAAAAACACACACATGCAAACAGAGGTGTGTTAAACTGGGAGTTCGCGCTCACCCACCCTCTGTCTGATGTGTGCATCACACACAAACACACACACACACATACTGGGCACATCAAACCTGCGCTGATTAGAAAGGAACTAGGTCAGTGGTGCCCCGGCTAGTGGCACTTTGTGCTGTGGCCCCAGTAGCCCCGCTGTTACCCAGAATCCCTTGTCTGTCTATGTCAGAGCCAGAGCCTGCGGCAACACACCTGTGTCCACAGTCCTTCACTGGGATCAATTAGCATTAAAGTTTCAGAGCTGCCCTTCCCCTGTGTGGACACAGTGTACACTGGAGGGGGATAGCCTGAGAACAACCACAGAAAGACGCCGACAAAGAGACACACAAAAAAAGACGGATACATGGACACAATCTTGACACACACACACACGCACAGTTGCTGCATCCTGTATCCATCAAGACCAGGACATTCAAGGAGGATGCAAGCAAGTTTCACGTAGACGAATGTGGCTGGTTTATTTTACTGTTCATTCTTGCTCCTTCGTTCCCTGGAATTAATCCCTGCATGACCTTGCTAATGCTTTCTTCTCCCGCACTTAAACAAGCTGATTGAACTTCTGACTCTATCATTTTACCCCTGGAGCAAGAGTTTCCGTGGGATCCTGAAATATGATAGAGGGAGCAGAGCGTAGACTTGAAGAGAGAAAGACTCGGGTTTGGAAGCAGGATGGCAGCAGATGAAGTTTTTCAGGCCTCTGAGCACAGCAGGATGCCAGAAAAAAAACATGAGCTTATTGTGTGTCTATCTTTATTTTCTACTTCATAAACTTGTTATTTTAATCTTGTTAAGTTTAACTGAATCATTCTCCCCCTCTACTTTTAAATCAAACCTAAAAAAGGTTAGTGTGGAGTCTTTGATTACTGTTTTGGCTATATGGAGTAATACTTTTGATTTGCCATTTACAGTGTGACAATGATAAATAACTTGAATGTTCCTTGAAACTTCCAATTTTTTTCAACACTATCAATATTTTGACAAATTTCAAGCTGTTCAGATGTAACTGCAATTTACAGGCCATTTATGCTCACTTCAAAAAAAAAAAAATGTTCACCCAGAGTTGGTTGTGTTTTTCTTGACGGAAAGATTGATATGTGGCAATACACATGATGTGCACCAGTTGCCATGTTCCCAGTTATGTCAGAGGACGTGCCAGAGTTTTATCTTCCTCGTTACAAGACGCATCATGTAGCTAGTCACCAGCTAACAGATAGTCAACAAGTAGGCGGTAGTATTTGTTTTGAAGAGCCTGTATAATCCTGGGGCTTTCACCCAGGGGGGCTTTCCACCACAGTGTGTCAGTTTACAGGGAGTCTGGGGCGTGTTTGTCTGGGTATCCCAGTCAATGTCTGTGTGTGTGTGTGTGTGTGTGTGTGTGTGTGCAACAGGGGAAAAGAGCACTGAGGGCAGCTGTACCTGTGCTGCCTTGCGGCCGTCTCTTGACAGTGCCCTTCACATCACAGCATGGGCCTGGACATTGGATCTGACAGAAGTGACCTCTATGCCACATCACCCTCCTGACACACACAAACACATGCCTGTTCGTGCACACACACACACAGACAGAAACTCACACATACACACCAGGTACCTCCATGGCATGGGTAGAGATACAACACTGTCTCAGATAGTACATGGTGACAGGCACAATAAAAGCACAAAAGCTAACAAATACCCATTAAGACATGCAGAAAATGGCACATGGATCCATTCTCACATGTTCGTACACTACACAACCACAAACGGGACATGCTATCCCCTCAGCCCCGCTTCACAACCCAGCCCCCGAGTCAGACAGCTATCAATAGGGATTCCAGCAGAGCGGCTGCTAGACAGCATGGGTAAACAAAGAGGGGACACAAAAAGAGCCTGAATCAAAGGCAGAGCAGGGACCCTGTTATTCCCTCTGAGCAGGAAATCATTTGCTGGCAATTTGTGACTCATTTTGAACACTCTTGTGTGGGGTGCTGTTTGTCGCATATGTGTGGCTGGGGAGGTGCGGGGAGAGGCGAGCTGGGTGTGGGGTTAAACTTCGCCTTACATATTTAAAATGTCAAGCCATTTGTTCTTTAAAATGTCACCATCTCCAGAGAGTTGTTGGCTAATCAGAACGTTTGTTTAGCTTGTGTCAAACAGAAGGCAGTGGGACGTGAATTGATGGGATTCAATGCAGGCACAATTCAATGTGATTGATAGTGAGTGGAGGAAATACTGAGACTTGCATTTTTTCCCCCCCTGTAAATAACCAAAGTACAGTATTTGTGCCATGCTGTGAAATTCACAACAGTATGAGAGTGGGCATTTCATTTGGCCTCTCTCCCTTAATCTATACAATCAATACTATGTTAACATAAACACTTTGTTCCGCTGATTAGCCTTATCTTAATTCGCATAAACACAACATCAAAGTAAACCCACTTTCTGTGCATTTGAATATGTTGCAACCAGCCAGACATTCACCTGGCCTCCCATAGGCCTAATTGAAATGAAGTTAGGTGACCTTTGGGTGCCTATAGGGGCCTAGTAGTTCCACTAGGCCCTCACTATCTCTCATTTGCTAGATCCTCATAAATCAGCCTGCTGAACTGAGCTCCAGCGACGGTCTCGACCTTTCTCATGACATTTCGAACTGGTCACATCCTCCACCTGGGATCATGGCACCATGACAGGCACCCAACCATGGTATATGAAGATGAAAATGACTCTTCTAGCACAGGCACAGGGGAATAAATAAACCTCTGGCATTGGGAAGAGTGGCGAAAATCGAGCTGCTCTGTGTGCCCAGCTTAGTGAGAGACAGTTTCACACAAAGAGCATGGTCAATGCCTTACAGATTTTGAGAATGTGCTGAATGCTTAGGCTGAACGCTTTGACTTTGAGAATACTCAGCCAAACACATTTACAACACACACTTGAGCAGAGTGAGGAAAAGCTTGAGATTTTCTAAGGGCACTATCTAAAATACTTCTGGTGGAAAACATTCTTATCATTGAAGCCAGATGGGTTTACAGGTTATTCCCTATTGCTCTCTTAGAAGAGGACTCTCATTGCACAGTATCTATGCAAATCTACAATAGTAACAGCACTACCAATAGCTTTCCATACTGTGCTACTGGGCACATACTCTCGTCGCTTGCAGCAACTCTATGTGCGCGTGTGCGTGTGAGTGTGCGCGCATGCGTGTGTGTGCATGTGTGTGTGTGTACTACGGGAAGAGAAGTAAAGGTCCACTTGTGACAAGTCTAGTGGGAATAGGAACATCTGGTGGACCGGCTGCTCCTCTGGTTAACATGCTCCTCCTCAGTGGCCCCCGTCGACACACACCCGGGCATCACACACACACATGCACAGACACACACACTTGCATACGCATACATAAGGACACAAAGAAAGTGAAGTGCATGTACGTGCGCATGCATGTGTACAAACATGGATACACACACACTTCTTTCCTGCCTCCCTTGGCTATTCTTGTCATAAACTTCTAAGGCAAATCCACATACTGTGCATCTTGTGTAAATAAGGGTCCATTGCATCAAGTGACTAGGCACCATTATCACACAGGAGTGAGATATAAATAGAAGGCATATTATTCATGGATTGACGCTAAAGAGCAACTATGTCCAATCTGCAACCAGATGCTCCTCAGAGCCGAATTAAAGCCTGCATTATTACTGGTGGAAAATGTCATGTTGTTGGCAAGGTGAACCTTATTCACTCCAGGCCCTGTTCTTGATGTAGCTTTGCATGGATTTGTGCTGGCTAATTCCCATATCCATGCTGTCATCTACTCCACAGAGAGCCGTGCCTTATTCTCTCACTCACCCAAACACACATTTAAAGCTCTCAATTGTACTCACATTTTGAGGAGGATGTCTTGTGCACTATACTCAATTAAGAGCCCCCTCACCTGTGTTAACTATATAATAGTATACATCGAGGTACTGTAACATAAGAACTCAAGAGACTGTATGAATGTACAGTCCTGAAACAGGACAACAGGAGGAGTGGGTCGCTATTCATTCATGAAAGGTTGAGTAGCTTGATAGAAGCAGCAGTCTTACTAGAATGACTCCTCACTGCCTCCAGGCATTTGGTGCCCTAGGCGAGATTTTGGACTAATAACTCCAAGCTCCTTTCACACACACACGCACACACACACACACACACACACACACACACACACACACACACACACACATGCTTTTCTGCAGGCTGCAGCCAAGCCGAGGAGGAAGAGGAGGAGGGGGGTGGGTGGTTGGTGGAAACAGACTACACACCCTGGATGACCTTGCAAGCCTGAGGAACACTCAGCTGGTCTCCTGCCAGGGCCTCGGCACCCCTCCTTCACCAATCTATGTAATGGCAGCGCTAATGATGGTGAGGCAGCTACCACCTCTGAGAGCAGTAATTCAGACACTGCTAACACTATCGGTAGCACTGCCACTCCATGATGATGATTAGCTCCTGACATCTGTGTCAGCCAGTCCAGTACCTACTGGCTTCTTTGTGGCAACATGACAAAACTAGATAATTAGACTTACAGCGTGTCCATGCCCTTATGCTAACTCTAACAGGGGGACAGACACAAATAAATAAACAAACAAACAAACAAACAAATAAATAAATAAATAGAACAAGGCTGGGAATTTGAACAGGAATACCACTCTTCACTTATTGCCAGTGTTTACCAGTCTCACGGCTGAGAAAGAGTGTATTGATTTTCCCTTTCAGAAAAATAATACTGAAGAAGAAAGGAACATAAATAAAAGCAAGAAAACTAGAGAATGTTAGGGAGGAGGAGGAGGAGGAGGAGGGAGGGGCGGGGGG
>OMKZ01034726.1:14714-40298 GCA_900302535.1 Neoniphon sammara | reverse complement strand
AACTTTCATAAAAATAATTAGCTTTGCACTGTGCCAAACAACTCCTCTGTTTGAGAAACACAATGAGGTCCTGCATCTCATGGCTTACTCCTTAAATATTTGACATCCTAGCCAATAAAAAGACTAGTCTACTGGCTTTCAAGAGAGATTAAAAAACGTAGGCCTACAGTAATGACTGGAGACAAATTACATCACTTTGCATCCTAATCAAGGCTTGGTCAGCTGCAAGTGCCATCTGTCACCGAACATAACAAACATAGTGTGGGCCCATGATAGGAAAATATACAAGCTCTCCAGCTTTAATTGATCAAAACCATTGTTCATGGCTTCACTGTTGGCATGCATGTTTGTTGATGACAAGAACTGCCAAGATCTAAGCAGCAGCAGAAGCCCTCAGTCTGAATAAAAAAAGAAAGATTGGAGCCCAAAGCAATGCTGTGACTTGACGCGGCTGCTGCTATGGATGAATCTATAAATATAACACTCACACACGAGTGGCTGTTTATATCTGAGCTCCACTGATTTATTTAAGAAAAAGCCCCCAGCCTCGGGTGTCCTCTGGCCTGGGAACATTTAGCAAAGGGCATTGTCTGATGCACACAACACGGAAGACTGATGCTCACCTTTCTGCAGATGAAGGCATGAGAGAATGAAGGCAGAATATTAACTGAACAACAGAAGAATGACATTAATCTATCACTCATATCAGTTGCACCGTGAAACCAACTTACAGGTCACACCAATGTCAGATAACAGGACTGTGCTGTAGCAGTATTTCATTTGTGACTTAAACTACACGGTGGTTGGTGTTGTTGCAAATCACTTTGGCACGATCTAATGGATTTTGTGGAATGTCACTGATTATTAGCTCTGCAGAGAAACCCGCAGAATGCATTGGAGTGTAGGTAGTGCGGTGCAGTTCCACTGCAGCGTAACCTGTGTCTGTGGATATAAGCTGTTTGCCTGTGAATACCTGGTGTGGAGGCCGCAGGAACATTCCTTTGCATTTCACAGGAATGTTCTGAGCTCAGTCAGAAAAACATTGCCAAGAAGCTTGCTCAGACGTCACGTGTCCTGGCTTGGCATTCCCTTTCTTACCTTGTGAGCGGTACACGCCCTTTGACTTGCTAGTCAGTTGAAAGTGCATTTTTGAAAGCGCATGTTGTCGTTACTGTTTTCCATACTATGCAAGGTTTTCTCCTTGTGTTCCAAATGTGTGTGTGTGAATGAACATGCACCACATATACATCGCACTGTATATCTGTGTTTTGCAGGTTATATACTGAGGTTAGTCAACTTCCGTCATCAGAATCTCTCAAGCGTCCTGTCTCTTCTCACTTCCTCTTCTGTCTGCCTGTTGCTGGCAGACAGGTTGAGTCACGATACCTATGCAGCAGCGCCATAGTTCAGGCATAGTGCCACCAGGCAGCTCAGGGTTCCATGATGACAGCATAACCAGTCATCCTCAGTGGTGTTATAGCATGTAATGTGTCAGACGCTGAGTAGAGATCACAGCAGATGGCTGAGATGAATGTTTTGCCACCAGTGGCAAGTCAAGTGGTCCTAGCTTGGATTACAGGCTAGTGATTCCCAGGGGGTAGTGGTTGTGTATCTCCTATGAGGCGCATTCAGCTTACCCGCCAGGCCCTAGGCTTTATGGGAAAATGAGGAGGACACTCCAGGGAGAGAAAGGACATTTCCCTATGCATAACAAAGCAAAACAAATCCACGCACATCAGGAAACTCCTTTGGCAGTCATAAATGTTTGTGTGTACAAGGGAGATTGAGGTGGAGGCTGCGGTAGTAGTAGGAGGCCGGGTCCCGTATGTGTATCAGACTGCTGAGAAAGATCCAGGATCGCTGGTCTGGTTAAATCCAACTCTCAGACCAATTATCCCATCTTAAGAAACCGAGTAGCAAAGAAAACAGTGACCCTGATGTTTCTGCTGAGCAGCTGGAGCCCCCAGGCAAACACTGCTTCTCTGTGTGGTGGAGCTGCTGTGGTTCAGTCAGATGATTGGCCAGTCACTGAGTTGACAAAACGCGGCTTGCTCGCTGCTGTGCCGGCATGGTTCCATATTTAACTGTCGTCACAGATTCAATGTTGAGCCCTGACCAAGCTTTGACACGGTTATGCATCATAGGCAGCGGTGATGGTAATCATTATAATGGTGATGAGGAGTATTTCTTTGATAAGCGCTGGGCTTCACTGCATCGGTTAACATTTTGCGATATGAGATCTTATTTTAGTTAATGGCCAATGTGTTTCAGCATACAAGAAATAATCAGATCTCTGCTCTTGTCCAGTTGTTTTTAGAGTGCCACCATTCTCGTGTATTTCCACTGATTTGTTGGTAAGCTAACAGCATTATCATGTTGTGTTAATAGGTTGTTTATTCAGTTCTTAGAATTATGATATTGCATAGCAGACTGTACACATGTGGCGCACTGTTTCACTTTTGTCTTAATTTGTCAAACATGCCATAATCTCATGCTGGCAACCTAATATCTCCTGGAGCAAAATTATGATCAGCATTGAAAAGAGGCGGAGCTTTGTGAGAAAAGGAAAGGGAGAGGGAGGCAGGGGATTGAAAACAAATACAGAGAGCCTGCATGTCAGTTTTCTGCACTGTTCTGCCAGATGCCACCCTCCCCCCACCCCTTGGGACAGATGTTGACCCTTGACCTCAAATCTCTTGTCAGGGGTAGAGTATTTCCACTGCTAGGCAGAGTGTAACTCCATCGCTGTTCCTCATCTCAGCACACACACACACACACACACACACACACACACACACACACACACACAGACGCTCCCTCTTCCGTGCCCCTGCCACATTCACAGACAGACACACATGTTCTGCATTCATTACGTAATTGACTCTCACAGTGGAGCACAACGCAGTGCAGTCAGCGAGGGCAGCCTGAGGGTTAAAAGAAACTGTTGTCTGAGTCTACACGGACACACTTAAAATATAACAAAGGCACCAGGCAACACCAGGCAGTCACACACATGTTTAAGGCACTTCTAGATCAGTGTCGTACCAATATTTTTTTTATTAAAATAAAATAATAAAATAATCCACCTCTGATATGGATATGATGCAGCTGATTGATTACATGTTTATTGTAGAATTGATCAATAATACACTGGTTTTGTATGGGAAGCCAACCAGATTCCTGTGCAACCTTTTCATCAGATTGCACTTATATTAACATTATTATTACTTTAAAAGTACTATCCTGGATTTCAGAATCAGATTTATTGGCCAAGTATGTTAACCTACACAAGGAATTGGGCTCCAGCTTTTGGCAACTCTCAAGCAATACAGACAATATCCAGACAATGTACATGTTATTTACAGACAATACACAATATACAAGCAGTATAATACACTGCTTGTGTACTGTCTCCTACGTAATCTGTATTATGTAGGAGACAAGCAATATACATATATGCATGGGTGTGTAGTAGTGCAGACAACAGCAATATGCATCACATATTAAATTGTAATGTGTGAGTAATATACAAGAAATTTGAGTTATATGTGAGCAATATACAGATTATGTTCAAGACTGCTCATGTGTCTTGTAGTTTTGGTGTTCAGGGTTCTGTTGCACCTGCTGGAGGGGAGGAGTTGGAAAAGGTTGTGTCCAAGGTGTGAGGAGTCTGTAATGATTTCCCCCACCCCGTTTCCTGGTTCCTGAAGAGTACAAGTCCTGGAGGGTGGGCAGGGAAACACCAATTATTCTTTCTGCTGACCTTATAGTTTGTTGAAGTCTTGTCCTTTTTTTGTGGCTGCTCTGAACGAGACCGTGATGGAAGTACACAGGACGAATTCAGTTATTCAGTGGTGTAGAACCGGCTCAACAGCTCCTGTGGCAGACTGTACTCAGTTGTTGCAGGGAGGTTCATCCTCTGCTGGGCCTTTTTTGAGGATGGAGTTGATGTTGGTCTCCCACCTCAGGTCTTGGGAAATGGTTGTTCCAAGAACCCTGAAGGTCTCCATGGTTGACACGTGGCTGTTGAATATTGTGAGGAGGAGCAGTGCTGAGGTGTGTCTCCTAAAGTCCACTCTCATCTCCAGTCTTGAGCGTGTTCAGCTCCAGGTTATTCTGACCGCACCAGAGCACCAGCCGTTAGCCTTCCTGCCAACATGCAGATTTGTCGCGATTTTGGAAGAGTCCGAAGACTGTAGTGTCGTCTGCAGACTTAAGGAGTTTAACAGCTGGATCCTTGGAGGTGCAGTCGTTGGTGTAGAGGGAGCAGGCCTAGAGCAGAGATAGATAGATAGAGTGCACATCCCTCGAGAGCACCAGTGCTGAAAAAAGTGACCTCCCCCAGCCTCACCTGCTGTTGCCTTGCTGTCAGGAAGCCGGCGATCCACTGACAGATGGCGGAGGAAAAAGAGAGTTTGGAAGAGAGGATTTCTGGAACGATGATGTTGAAAGGCTGGGGGTTGCCAGAGGGGTCATGGGGGCTGTTGTCATTGACATGGAGTGGGTGAGGGGGTGAATTTGTCCCTCTCAAACCTGCAGTAGAAGGCATTCAAGTCATCAGCCAGCTTATATTTGCCAGCAAATTTAGCACATTTCCATGGAGAGTGTTATTGTAATGTGATGTAAATGCTCTATGCGAGGCTTTACAATTGAAAGTTATTGAATATCTGCATACACTATCGGCTGTTAGCAGCTTTAACTGATAAAACATATATATGTGTATATATAGATAAGTGTGTGTGATAGATAGGTGTACGCTGCACTACAGAGAAGTGCATGATTTTCTGCTTGTCCACATAACTCACCAGGGAGATTTACTTGTGTTCACTGACATGTCAGACAGGACAGTGTCAGCACCGGATTTACACACCGCAGCAGGCACAACAGCAGCATGTTACACCAGCTTAACTTCCCAGCGATCACTTCGCAACAGTGTTGACAGTACTTTGTTGTTGCAGAATTTCTCACCAAGTTTACGCTCAGCTAAATCACATTACATAAACCATACTCCTGTTCCATATAAGGTGTAATGCCAGGGTGGGGTGCACCATTGATTAGGGTATAAGAAATTGATTTTGTTGCACATATTATTGGCCACAGAAGGTTCAACAGTGTTTTATTCTGTGGTCTGTTTTCCTTCTGTCAGTTAAGATGTACCTTAAAGGGACTAGCCATGCTGATCTGTTAGAAAACAGGCAGGGAGTCTGATGGACAGATTTCAATGTTGATGCTATGCTGATGAGAAAATAACAGCAGTTTTTTATCGTTGTTTTTGTAACCCGTGATGAGTCATACAACAAGGGGATGGTCTGCCCCGCATTAATTATGGCCTCCTCCAGCATCTTGGCGTGTGAAACCAGTTTTCTTAAAACAAACCTAGTAACTCCTCCTCAATTCTAATTCTGGCTAAATGGGTGGTGACAGATCGTCAACAAGGTTGAACGTTATGTCTGTCAAAATGGGTGGAAATCTGACAGAGACAGACACATCATCAGCCTCATTCAGACAACAGATGCCTCTCCATTCAAAGTACATTGAATAGTACATATACAGACAGACACAACAGCTCAGCGTGGTCACCTCCAAAGTTTCCAAAGACAGCTTTGGTGTCAGAGTAAGTTCCAGTGTAACAATTTACTTCACACCCAAACTTATGACTGAATGCATGTCCAGAGCATATTTGTACCCATAATCAAGTAATAATGATTGCACTACATGGAGGTCAAACGTCCCATTATCCCAATACACAAAAAATACAATGTACTTAGTGTACTTAATTGTGCTCTAACACCTGTGGCAAATGAATCTACCATCTGTCTATCCAACTATTGAAATAGTAGCATTTACTAAGCATAGTAAACATTCACTGAACATCTGTTTATTTCAGTAATTCAGCAACACATCATGTTAATTTGGAGAGCGATATGCTATAAATGACTGTTCCTTTTAAAGTGTACATGAGTGCACTTGTATTAATCAACAACAGCAACAGTGAAGACATAATAAAGTTGATTACTGAAACTGTATATGCTTTTACGGGAAATATGGTGAAAGTATGACCATCAACAACAGCGTGTTTCCGCTACATGTTTGGCGTATCTGCGGCTTCACTCACCCCATCTGAGAGGGGGCAGTGACAATCACCGTTAATCCCCGGAAGAGCAAAATCTCCCCACTTTGAAGTTCATATTCCCAGACATCTCTGCTATGTTGACTTTAGTGCCTGTCTGGGAAATTGGACGTGCAGCACTCGTACTGTTCCAAGTAAGTGCTATTTGATGTACTCAAATGCTCAACAGAAAGAAAAAAAAGGCCCGTTCGTCTCCACATTGTTTACTTGGCTCTCAGCATCCATCTTTCCATGACTCATTGTCTTATAAAAGTCTGATTACTGCTCGCTGACCCTTTGTTTGAGGAAGTATCACTTAGATGGAGAGAGAGAGAGAGATCCTAATGTTGAAAAGCCATTTGCATCCATTTGTTTTGTTTTCAGAAATTGAAGTTGACAGTGACTACATAAAGAAAGCCTCATTTTACTGAATGCATGTTGCTACCGGATTGTTACCAAGAGTTTGCTTGCTCTGATTGTTGAGAAATCTATATTCCTTTGTCATTGTCAGCATTGCAAAAGGCTTGTTAGATCCTGACTGAGAGATTTATCTTGTAGCAAGGGTAATATCCCTTTCAGCCTCCCATATCTAAAGTCAGAGAAATAAATACCTGTACTGTCTCTATTCTCACTGCCAAGATTGTGTTTTTATCGGTTGATAAATTGTTACCTGATCCACATTTCTAGTGGGCGACTTGGAGAAGTTTTTCATCATGGCTGTAATTCCTCTATCTGTGGTGTAATCTGCCCAGCAGACAGATATTATGCATTTCTCTTTGCAGTAGAATGTAAAAGTAGTTCTCGGCCTCTCTGGAAAGAGCACTATTATCACTATTAGATCATTAAAGCGACCATTGCGTGCACACTGATATCGTGAAATAAATTGTAACAAAGCAGAGAAGAAGGGATATCGAAAGTGCTGGAAACTTAAAACATATATTTATTTTTTATTTACTTATTTATTTTATGAATGAGCACCAGCGCGTATTCCTGCTGACGTAATTACTTGATTATGAGGATGATAATGTTAAATAGCCTCAGGCAATAAATAGCCGAGTAGTGGTGTGAACACAGCAGTCAGACAGACTGTAGATAATTATTCATGCACTGAAAACTCTGATTGGAGAGGTAATGAAGTCCTTTAGGTGCTGGCCTATATGTAGCTGTCCTATAATTAGCACTAGTTCCTCACCATGGTGTTTTGTGAAAGTAGGCTAGCAGAAAAGCTTTAAGAGATGTGTTATGAAACTGTTGACATGAGCGTGTATGAAATATATGTGAAGGAGAGATTCAGAATGTTTGCCCTCCTTTGTTTTTGTTCCTTCTAACATCTTCTGGCCTTTTCTAAATGACGGAACCATATGTGAGGAAAAATGCAGGTCAGGCAAACAAGTGTGTACTTTTTGTTGAGTTGGAAGTAGCACTGCCTAGATTTAATTGCAGCCTTGCCTCACTCCATTTACCCTTCCACACACACACCCTCACACACGTCTTTCTCCGTCTCTCTTTCACTCTATTATGCAACAGTCTTGCCTTGCAAGTCCTCGCAGGATCTCAGCTGTGGTTGTGTAACATCTGAGAGCGAAAGCGGCTCTAAGGCCTCACATTCAATTACACAGAGTCCCCGCAATGTCTCTCCATTTTCCAGGGACATTTGATTGGGTCCCCAATGTAAGGCTATTACACCAAATTGAAAGCACAGCAACTGGCTTCATAATGCTGCCTTTTGTGTGATCAGCGGGGGGTTTCAGCTTATTTTTGTCATTTGGGTGTTTGTGCTCACTGTGACTAGCAACTCAACCTCCTACACACAGACACGATTCAGCCCGTTGTCTTCAGCTCGCAAACACTGTTGAAAAGAAAGCTGCAAAGTTTTTCATTTGTAGCTAGCTCTCAGTAGAGCTAAGCCATTTTAATCCCACAACACGCTGTATGTTATGTCATGCTGTTATGAACAAGAGAGGAAGTGATGGTTGCCTCTTTAACAGCCTTGAATACTGTACTATATAAAGGCTTTGCAGTTGCATCACAACAAGAAGTGTTGCCATAGAGGTCTATTGTGGAGACAGCTATGCAAATAATGACTAAATATATACAACTTATCTAGAAAAAGAGATACCTGAAAAGAAAAGGTGTGATGTGGTTGTTGGTGAATTCAGTAGCGCTCTAAGTAAAAGTGTATATTGTGATATCTCTGTTCTGATAGATTAGTTTCTGAATGTAGGTTACTGTGACACAGTCTGTCAACTGACCTGTTTTTATTCCTAGTCTCTACTCCAAAACACGGTCATCTCAGTTAACCTGTAAAACTGTTGGTTTTTGGACAAACTGTCTGTCCTAATTAGCAAAGTAATCAAAGTTAAAGCCACATTAAACAATATCACTCGCATTTTTTTTTGTCAGTAAAGTGACCCATTTGCAATGTGAGAGTTATCATTTGTAGGGGTCTTTCCACCATACAGTTTATAGCCAGCTTGTTGTTATTGCCTGGTTTGAGCTTTCTAAATTTGTGAATCGGCCTGATAAGCTCCTCCTCTGCCCTCCACTTCACCCCCTCTCCCTCTGTCTCACCCCCACCAGGGTTTATGCTAACGTTTTCCACCAGTGCTTCATTGTGCTTTCTGTGACTAACAACAGTGCAGTACCTTCTTTTTGGAATCAAATATGGAGGTCAATAGGGCTAAACGCTAAAAAAATTAATCATTACATTTGATTTCAAATATTTATGAGTAACTGGACTACTACTGTCATTGTTATATGACCCAATATTTACAGTGAAGACATAAATATAAGCTGAGGTGAACTCAAAGGTTGTAAAATTTTGGCAATTTCAGCAGATTTCCACCAGCATTAAGGCTATGTGATGACTGGTTACATAAGAGGAAAAAAGGCTTTTTTTTTTTCTTAAACAGTTCCAAATATCATGCATCTAAACTCATACAAATGTGTATCTTCTTCACAAGTATCTGGTCATTTTCACCAATGCATAATACAAAAGCGCTCCACATCGCCCCCTGGAGATGGCCTCAGATATTCTTGTAGGCAGACTGACCCCCTATATAGACTATATCTGGATACACTGTATGTCAAGACTCTGAACACTCAACGTCCCATCACTGTGAACCTCATGTAAGCAAGCACTGACTGACAGGTAATAGATAGAAATGTAAAGTATCTAGAAGGAGAAAGCCATGCTCATTCTCTCATACATTCTCTTCAAGATAATATGACCCAGTATCTTCCGGTCCCTATTTTGTTCTGAGGTATCAAACTTCATGTTGCTGCTTAGTCATTACAGAAGAAACCAGAGTTGCTTGAGTATCACTTTCTGCAGAAAATATCCATAAATGTGTTAAAGTGCCCTTCACCTCTTTGAATTCAGGAACATTTCCTTGCATAGTCCTTAGGGTGCAGGCTTCTTGCCTTGAGCCTTATTGGACTGATATATCTAGCCTGGCACTTTCCACGCCCAATACATTTTAATCACGCTTGTTACACTGAGATAATGGAGGGCATGATCTAAAATTTTCACCGGCGGTAAATTATGTCCCCCTGTTTGACAATACAGTGAAGGAAAGTTGATCATCAGTGCTCAGTAGTTAACTTTTGCCCTCTTTTCAGGTCTGTCCCACATTTCATGTGTTAATTTGCTGTGGGCATGAGGGAGGCTCTGTGTTATATTCATTCATTTGCCTTTACCTAAGGCAAAACAGGATGTGTTTAGTGATGTGTGTGTATGTGTGCGCATGCATGCATGCGTGTGTGTGTGTGTGTGTACATGCTTGTGCACAGTAGCAATTTGGTCATTTCATACTATTTGTTCAGCGGCTTTATTGATTGTTTTTGAATCTCTGATTGAGCAGTTTGTTGGGAAAATGAGTGGCTCAATGGATTATCTGTATTTTGTTTCCTCTATCCTGTATTCACTGAGGCTAAATAAATGGTAACTAAACTGTAATCATAAGGCTAGACACTGGATTTTTAACTCAATAGGTTAATTTGCATATAAGACTTTTTTTAATTGTTGAGTTTGGTTGGTGTTTTAAACCTGCCTTGTCTATTACATTTTCTTTACACTAAAATTGGGCATGTGCATCCATTTGTACTGTCTGAAGCATGTGACAGGTCTCACAAAAAGTGTTGTCAACTGTTATCAGTTATCAGTTTTGTCAATCAGCTTGTCATTAAACATCAGCCAAAGTAATACAACAGGATGAGTAGCTTACACTTGAAAAGGGACACTACAAAGATGGATGTCAGATTATGAAATAAAGAAAAGACAGAAAGGCAATTTTTTAAGAGGACTTAACAGAAGTGGTGGATGTAGTCTGAGATTTTAACCTCCCAAAAGAGGCCACTATTTCAGAAAATGAACATTGTTGTTGCACTTTTTTCTCACTTTTGTACGTTACATACATAAATTGCATCACTTGGCCTCTCTTGGATATCTTTATATTCTAGTACATGAGCTCTTTTTAATTTCTTTTGTCCGCTGTTTTTGAACTGAGATGAACCCAAATCATCAGACTTTTCCTTAGAGTGAAAACATCTGTCACTTGCTGTGCATGAGAAAACATGCATGCAGATGGCTACAACTGAGACTTCCTTTCTTGCTTCTCCCGTTTGGGCGGCTTACGTTTCAGTACATTTCCCTGCTTTGTGTTTTAGTAGTGGAGACGTTGCGGTATGCCACTGTAGGCTTGCATCATGCAGGTTTCATTCTGTTTTCTGCAGTTATTGCAACAGCACTTGGGTTTTGATTATACTTTTAGTCAACAGAAGATGGATTGTCAAGCAAACCCAGTGACACATTTTAAGTTGTCCCTGCCCTTCCTTTGCTGTTCATCATACTCAAATTTATTGCCATCATGCTTAATTTTCTGTTATTCACTTAATCTGTGTCTAATTTCTATTTTCCTTTTGTTCCTATCTCATCCGTCTCCTTCCCTCACATCATGTCAACCATCTTTTCCCTCAGGCTCAACCAAAGTGATTGGCCTTTTTATTTTTGTTAGCATGTTCAGTCATCTCCATCATGTCAGTGCTATCATCCAGGATAACAGATCTCTTTGGAGTTATCTTAGTATTCTTTGGTACGGTCCTACAGCTCCATACAGTGACTGAAGTGAAAGCAGCGCTTGCTTAGATAAAGAGGAATATAAAGTCCTCAGATGAAATGCTGTTTACAGTCTTCCCCTGGTGTCAACTCATTTTCTTTTTCCTTTACAGTCTCTGTCAGCAGCATGGGACAGATTATTCCAAAGAAGGCTCCTCCACCTGTAGACAGCAAGGTAAGCTAATGGTTTTTATTCCTGACTTTGGGCATGAGGGGTAAAGGAGCTTCTAACAGCTCGAAATGCGGATCTTAAGGTAAGCGTTTTGTCATTTGCAATTTGAGAATGAAGTAGGTGTTGTAGAATTTGCTTTTAACCTTATCATTTTGAGTATTGGCCTTTATCAGTGTGCAGCAGGACTTTGGACCCTGTTGTAAACAAAACTGTCACACTCCTTCAGTCACTTTGAATTATGACCTTTACTAAGCTCAGTCAGGCAAGAAAAACACTTAATGCGTGTCTTGAGCCTCTGTTTTTATTCTGCACTGCTTTACCCGGAGCCCGGAATTATATGATACTGCACAGAGGTGAAAAAGACTAAATTTGTCACAGTTTGTGTTGTTTTCATCCATGGTCTTTGCAGGGAATTTTTCCTGGTTGCACAAATGGTTGAATTTAGTTATGAGCCACCCACATGAGCGCTTACTCTCTCAAGATTTGACATTTGGAGCACAAATCAAGGTTTTTTATTGATCGTATTGCCACAGGCAGCAGGTTCTACTCATTTTTCAGAGGTATTGAGAAGCAGAGGTCCATGAATAATGTGCCACTCTCGGATATCTGTAATCTCATTATGTCATAGTAAGATTTATATTGCATGGCAACGATTTGTGGTTTGGAGGGCAGGGGAAGCATGAGTTAAAGAGCTGAACACGGTGTCCAAGTGAGTCTTAGACTACATGATGATGAAAATGCAGGAGGAGGTTATGAATACTGGATAGATAAGTTTGCCTTCAAATTATTGTCCAGATTCAGATTTATAGATTATTCTGACCTTAGAGTGAAGGTAGTAAACATAATGTGCAGTGTGACTTAAAAACAAGTATTTGCCTTCACTCTCTGAGATGTTAGGATCATCTAGCAAATCTCATATATGCTGATAGGTATTAACTCTTATACATACTATAAAATTAAATGACTCACTACACAGGAAAGACACTCTGAGCAACTGTTTTAAATTATTTCTGCTTACATAGAATTCAGTTTTTTAAGTTTTAAAGGGCAATCAGTTTTTTACTGCTATATTTTAAAGTAGCTACAAGGAGTATTTAATTGGTCATGAAACAGTCTCAACTTAATACTGTTGCCTCTATATGACCTACATAAGCAAGCGACACCATCAGCAAGAATATTGGCTATTTCTTTATAGTTAGTTATACTTGTGCCCCTCGTGTGCGTGTACCCGTTTAGGTGCGCAAGATGGCAGGGTGTCCCATTTCTCTGATGTTGTTCTTCAGGGGTGCTCAGGAGTGCCCTCAATGCACCCCTCCTGCAAGTCCACATCAGACGGCACTTTGCTGAGGGCTATAACCCATAAATCCCTGCGTTACCATAACATTTTCATGATTCTCAATAGCGGAGCTATCCCAAGTATGCATGACTGATCCTCCTTCTGTGGATGCAGTGGACCATATTACAAACAAAGCCCGTTTTATTTATTTATTTATTTTTCCTCACGATAATAAGACTTTTCACAAACTCTTTCACCAAGATATTACAACTTTGCCTTCAATAATCTATTAGTGGAATAACAATTATTATATATGCTGGGGGGAAGGGGTGGCAATTACCACATAAGTTTCTTTTAACACAGTAAAAGGCATTATTTAAAATGATTCACAGATTTTACCCAGCCAATCATTATATGCAAAAACATAAAAAAAGACATCAATATCAACTGTACCTTTTGTGGAGATGTTGCAGAAACCATGGCACACTTACATTGGTGTTGTGCTCAGACTACAGTGCTACAAAGTAAAGTGTCGGGATTTATTATAGATCATATCTATCCCCAGTTCTTGTTGAGATGAAAAATGTATTGTTTGGGTTATTAGAGCAGAAAAGGAACTTAGACATACGTTTTGATCTAATCAATTTGATAATTTTACCAGCCAAATTCCATATTCATAAATCCAAGTTTACAAATAAAAACCAAGCCTTCCTGGGTGGCTTGCTGAACTTACACAACACATAAGCTCTATTACAGTTTGTAAAAACTTATCTGTGAACAGAACAGTTCATTTATTTATTTATTTTTCTTGATTTCAAGCTTTGTGTAAAGTGTATTTTCCTCTAAAAATTGGCATTTATACTCCGATGTATACTTACATATTTGTTGTTACATTTCTAATAAAAAAATGTAGGAGTGAGGTAAATAGAAGAGTTAAACTTGTTCACTCTCTGACTCATTTTAAAAATGACAAGAGAAAAAGAGAGAGAGTGCCTGCGAGCAGTGGTGGTCGAGCAAGCTAGAGAGTGAATGAAGAGAGCGACCGGCGGTAGAACAAAGCAGTTGAATCAGACAAATAAAAGGTTATTTTCTGATTGGTTCATTGCGGTTACCTTCTAAAGCACAAATAAACACATTCACACCTCCACACAGCCCTGCAGGAAGGTGCTGCATTGACGGATTTGGTGGTGAATGCAGCCTTACATGTAACTTACGTGTATGAATGGTACTAAAACAAAGTTTTTTTTGTTTCACTATCACCATATTACAATTATTAATCTTACATAGCCACAAATAGATACATTACCTCATCGTTATGCATCCTGCAAACAGCTGTGTTTAAAAAAGAAAAATAGTTAAAAAATAAGTTGCGTCTTTCTTTCACTCGCTTCCAAAATAAATGCATGCGCTAGCAAAGATCGAGGCGGTAGTGCTCATGGGAAATGCAGTCTTCATTCCAAGGGAACACTACAGCTTTTGTCCACAGGGGCCGCTAAAATCAACACAAAATGACACAAATTATAGTAGCTTTAAACAGTTTGTCCTCCTGTGTGTGTATCTGCATCAGTCAGCTCTTCACAGTTTATTGGGCTGAGTGGCCATGGCAGTTTCCAGTGCAGTATCTCTTAAATTTCTGTGGCTGTTTTCTGTTTTCATCCCCACTCAACCTACAATAACCCTTCCAAACCACAAGCCTGGCTGCAACAATGGACCTATGAAAGACCCCACTGGAACTGGAGAGAGTAAATAAATGATTGTGTGCCAATGCTAATCTTTCCCCAGATACACATCTCATTTAACGATTAGCTTTGGCACAGTGAACAGCTAGACTTAATTCAGCCAGCTCCTGCCCACAAAGACCAGCTGTCCAATACTGATAATTGATCATCCATGTACCAAAATGCACCAAATTGCCATTTCCAGCAACATCAGCCTTTTGTTGCACTATAGATCCATGCTGGAAAGGTTGAGTTCTTGCAGTTTTGCTGTGAGACCGAAGCGCAGATAGGTGGGTGATGTTTGTGAAACCTTTGGGTGCACCATCTCCTGCTGTTGCTGAGTCAGACTCAGCAACACCAACAATAACAGCTGCTCAATACAGTAAACTGGATTTAAAGTCTGAGAGAGGGAGAACTTGTGCTGGCTGATGGATTGCATCTGTTTGCCATTGTTGTATGACTTCTCCCTGTGGGCTAGCAGTACTGTTAGAATGGGAACACTATTATCACAACAGAGTATTAAGATGGATCACAGTTTTCCGTGAGGTTGGGAGGAAAAATGATGCTGCCTCATTTGCATGATCAAATATAGAGTTTAGTAGGGGCTTAACGGAGCTTTTTCATATTTTGTAGCCTAGCTTAAACAAGCACCTCACAATAGACATTTTAATCGGCTAGGATATAAGACACATCAGCGTGTCTCAGTATTACTGCTTAAAACAAAATGGCTGACTGGGCCCTAAACTGAGCAAGATGTTTCGGAGATATTTTTGTGTTTTATCTTTCTGCACTCTGAATCCAGAAATTGCAGGCCTCCCATTGTTCCTGTCTGCTGAGTGTGGGAGGATCAGGCATAAACTGGGGCGCTAATGTAATTTAATGACATCAGGTAATTAACCCCTGCCTTGCTTAAGTCCTCTTTATCACAGCTTTTCAAATTACCGCAGATAAAATGAGTCAAGCCATAATGGTTCAGGCTGCAATCAGATTTGAGGACGCTGTGAGCCAACTGTGAGCAAGCCCTAACCCCAGATGCTTAGCAAGGTGATGGAAAGACAGTGGAGACAGGCAGAAAAGGAGAGAAACACTTGGGTGTGCACCACGGGGGCTGTAAGGCAGCATCATAGCACTGTGGTCTGCTTAGCATGTGACTGGCTACTTGCCTGCTGCTTGTAATGGGCAGAGTGGGACTGTGTCGACTTACTTGGGAACAGGGCAGACCAAACCTGCAGGGAGGCTGATGGCTCAGCCCACAGATGATTTGTTTCCTTTGCCTGTAAGTCACACTCTGGAGAAGTGAGAGCAGGAGAAGGAAAAGTGGATTAATTTGTAGAGTCTCAAGCTGCTAGGACAGCCTTCAGGCAGCATGTACCACCAAAGAGCATTGTTTATCTTAACAATAGCGTTATCTGTCTGTGTGTCTGTGCATCTGTCTGTCTGTGTCTGTCCATCTATCTATCTGTCTATTTGCACGTAAGTGGATTTAGCTAAGGATGTCCTGATTTAGCCACTGATACATTTTATACCTATATGAAATGCAGTTTACCACACTAATACTAAAACTGTCATTTTTTTTGTAGTTTTTGCTTTTTATTATCATTATTATTACTTCTCTCTCTTTGACTCCCTTATCATCATCTCAGCTAAAGACAATTCAAAGGTCTGGCAAAACAGCCGGTTGTCATAGTGACAGTCAAATAGGATCAGAGCGTGATAAAGTGAGGCAGGTTGCGTTTAGAGGCTGGTGTCTGGGTCATGATCCCGTTCCTGATCCCTCATCATTTCAGGAGGGTGAAATGCACCCGTCCTCTGTCACACCACACCAACAGCTCTGACCCAACATGGGACCGCAGCCCCATTCATAAGGGATTAGAGGTACATGTGCTGTATGTGCCCACATTCGAAAATCACTGCGCACATAACCTTCGAGTTGTTCAATGAACAGACCAAAGGTAGATATTTAGTCACTTCCACTGTGGGACAATCAAGCTTTCCTGATGGACATTGACAGCTATTTGCAGTGCACCTTACCTTTTTGGGCCCATGTTGTATTGTGGTCTATTTTTCTGGCCAGTATAGATGATGTATTATCACAATGAGATATTTCAAGTTTAACTACACTGAATGCAATCCAAAACATCTAAAAGCAAGGGAGCAATCCATTTGCATTAATGCCCATCCAACTTCTCCACTGATTTTAGCCTCAATAGACCAGAATGCAGTGCAGCCACAAGACATTTTTGTATTTTAACAAAGCAGTTCGGCGCTCATATTTTTTTGCCTGGAAAAGCTCTCATTTTCTTGTTTTCACAATGCTACTTCTATCACTATAGCGCATTATTGTCTCCTCACCTACAAGTACAACCCACAGTTAATTGCACAGTTCAACTTCATATGATTCATGTTATTGAAGGGCATTCTGGGAAATGCATGAAATTAGCAAGTGAAATAGAGGTGGACGAGGCAGGTTGAGGGAAATTGGGTACACCAAAAAAAGTTAATTACAACATGTCACAACATAGCTCCTGAACACCTGAACATCACAAATTGAGGATATCTAATAGTGTGAGTGTCTGAAGGGGATTTTCTTTACGTTTGGCCGTCACTTCACTGAGTCCCAGTAATGAGCAATGAAGCAGCAGCCTCCTTAAACACTTTGATGTTGGCTCAGCTTCACTTTGCCAGATAAAATTGAAGTTGCACACTTTATTACATTTGCTAAAACCTGCGGAAACATTTTGTCACATCACCTACAAGCGCTAGAAAACAGAAAAACTGGGGGTGGGTTGGATCAAATACATGGTTGTTCTAGATGGGATTAAAAGTAAGAAATAGGTCAAGTTTTAATTACAGTGCACAGTGTGTACCATGGAGAAATGAACCCTGTCTGAGCGGGGCTGTAGACTGTGAATGTTCTGGAGGTGCTCCTGGCTGTTATTAAGTCGGGCTGTCTTCTTTTCCTTTGCTGGTCTTGGTGAAAACTTCTGAATTGGGAAAAGACTGAAGTCTCCAGATGAGGGAGCTTGAGCCTCAGCAGTCTTCAGACACCATTGTACGACAGTCACGACAGAAGGCTCTATGTATTGTGGCCCGCCCAGCATACTTGTTCCTGTCCCTGCCTGTCACTCTGTGAGAGCTCTGTCCGGAGGGAACAGTCATAACAGAGTTATAACTGCACTTGTCACATCCCAGCTCCTGAGTCCTGCCTGCTCCGTGCTCTGCATTCTCTTCTATTGGTAATACCATTCCCATGCCCATAGCCTGACCTGCTGCAACCACAGGATTAAACCACAGCATCCACAAAAGGAAAACATGCTCATACTGTTGGTTGTTGTTGGAGCAATGATATGTTTCTGTAGTCTAGATGTACTGTAGGTGCCCATCAAACTAAATTTAATTTGTTTATTCATAATGATATGTATTCTGCCGCTTATTCCAAATTCCAAAATTTTTATATCAATAGGACAGTATTGATGCTTTTGTCCCTGCAGTTTTTTCTATACTGAAAATGATTCTGTATTCTGTATTTATATTCATGAGGGGAAAAGTATTAAATGATTAAAGTAAAATTCTGATAGGTATGTACAACTGTACAAGCCAAAAATAAGAAAAAAAAAGATATACACTCTATTCTAATTCTGTTTTATTGCACTCAGCAAACCATCAACACAAATAAATTTGATTGAGACAGAGCCAGATGTATCTCTTGACCGTGATAAGGGCAGCCTATCTGAAATATTGTTTTGTGATATTGTTTCCCCTTTTGCTTGAAATGTCACATAAGTTGTGTATTGCGGTAGGAATATTGTATTTGAGGCTGCTCTGTTTCTTGGAAAAGCCTATTAAATCCTTTCAGCATCGCTCCGATCTCTTCCATCGATGACCTCTACAGTTCAGCTACGATATTTGTGCTTTGGAAAGGCTTAAATGGACCAAGGCTGAATTTCAGAACATTACATGATTGCTCTTGGACAGCTTGGCCTTCATCGGTTAATTTCGCCGCTGTTCCCTCACAGCTGAAAATGAGAGAAGGATTCTAGGTATGCCTGATGCTCCTTGTGATGTGCGATGCAATCTTGAAGGTAGTTACAGTTCAGTATAAAGCATGCTTTTAGAAGGCAGTAAGAGATAGACATAAGCACATTGGAAGTGTCACCAGGCTCTCCCGTGTCTTGTGCTATTTATGTCTTGCTGAAAAGGTGAGATTAAGTCTCCATGCTCCATTCATTTCTTATTCCTAAAGGGTGGGCAGGATGAAATGGTGAAGGACGGAGCTGTC
The DNA here is from genome assembly GCA_900302535.1 of Neoniphon sammara. Classification (NCBI taxonomy): domain Eukaryota; kingdom Metazoa; phylum Chordata; class Actinopteri; order Holocentriformes; family Holocentridae; genus Neoniphon; species Neoniphon sammara. The sequence goes on along the minus strand of OMKZ01034726.1, from coordinate 21,628 downwards.
ACCGAAGCAGAGGTGGGAAGAGGGGCTTGTATTACTGTAAGAGTGACAAATCATCCAGGCCTTGAAAGATGCTCAAATCGCTGCACTCCTCTGCCTCTCACTCTCTCACCACAAGCGCGTAGAAAGTCCTCAAACAGAATGAACCCCATCCTGTACGTGTGGAGCAACTCTCTGAGGGAGAGAGCATGGTAGAAGAGCACCATCTTTCACCCACATTCAAAAAGCGTCGCACCAAAAGACACATGCTTGAAAAATGTTGCGGTAGCATTGAAAACACACCTGACAGCTGAAATGGAGAAACTCCTAATGCTTCTAATGTCTTACAGTGTTCTGCAAGGCTGAGGAAATCACTGGTTTTGATTTAAATGAACCCATGAACACCTGAAGGCTGTCGAGTTTGATTCTGTTTGTTTGGGAAGTTTGTTGTGTGCTGAGTCACCTCAGCATCTGAAGGCACACATCAATGCACAGAGCAGCATTCGATTTTTAATAAATCCTTTTTCTTGTCTTTTTTTTCTACACACACAAAAAGTACAAGGTTGAAGAGAGATAAGACCGTGTGTGCGTGCGTGCGTGCGTGTGTGTGTGTGTGTGTGTGTGTGTGGGTGTGTGGCCGCATGCACGCCTTTGTGTTAGCTAACAAAGGATGAATGTTGATATACCTAGCAGTGGTTTATTGCTTAATGTCTGCAAAAGATGCAGATGTACCTGGCTGTGATAATGCAAGCATTGCAATCAACCATGTGTATGTCCCCACTCCCATCCTCCCACACACACACACACACACATATACACACACACACACACACACACACCCTCACTACCATATCAAACCTCCCACATGCAAAAATGGTCCTATCATATAATGTTTACTCACTCACAGCCTACCTAACCTAAGGAAAAACAGGTTCAGCACAAAGTTGATTAATGTACAAGGATACTAGGTATGCCCCCATCAGCGTTTTGTTTTTACTGTACTTTATAATGTAGGGTCTATTTTCTCAGCATAAAACACTCTTCTTCTTCTCTTCTAACATGCTTTTCTTCAAAATCTTTTCCTGTTTGCTGCTGTATCCTGCACTAAACAGCTTGTAGCACCCTCTCTAGCTAGCTTTGTTTACATGCTCAGTGAAGCGTGACTTGGATCAGTAGGATCGCGTCTTACTGACAGACGGCTGTTTTGCCTTTGTGGAACTCATGTATCGTCCTTTATATTCAAATTAAGACTAAGTAAGATGTATATTTTTAGACAAACACAAACCCATAACTTCTTTTTTGATACCTTTTAAATGTGTGTCTCAGCCTTCTTCATGTTTGTTTCTGAGCCTCAGTTTGTGAAAAACAGAGGAGTGAATGGGGTGATGACTGGAACTGAAATTCTCAACGTTCAAATTGCAACTGCAGAAGTGACTGATGTGGTTGAGTGACTTTCCGTGCCGTCGTATCACGCAAAGTAAAATGTACACATCGGGGTTTTAACAGACTTTCATATTCCTTTAACACTGTCTGTAAACTTGAGTCATTGGAGATGATTGAAATGACCCAGCACTCAGACAACTGACGACTATTCAGTGCAAAGATTAGCATATTTCCCTGTTCAGCATAACTTTCCACTTTGAAACGCACCTGATTTTTTTCCCATTTGTTGTGACATTTCTAACACAGGCTTAAAATCCCCTTGGTGTTTGGACAGAAACGATTATGAAAAAATAATCCAATATGTCATGAATATGTTAGAATTGTGACAGAACTACTTAGCACCTTAATATATGTTCAATTTTTTGTTTAGTTTTTTGACATCTGTGGTGTGGTCCACTGTTGACAATATGTTTCTAGGATGGTAGGGTAACACTGCTATATCAGAGCAACATCATCTGCACCAAGCAGGTATCTGACCTTTGTGTCAGAGGGTGTTAGGCCTGGGACAGCTGAACTGTTGTGCAAGTTTGTTTATATGCAAATTGAACCCAACTGGACTTAAACAGCATCACTGTTCCATACCATGGCCTTAAAAACATTATGCTCTTTAATCCTCGATTGTCACTGCATACGTATCATACATGCACATATAGCACATCTGATCAAATCATACTGTGTACCACCTGTTCCATTATGGAGGATTTTGTAAAATAACTTTCCATGTCAGTTGGATTCAAAGGTTGCTTTGTAACCAGTGAAGCTCCGAGGCTGTAATTGAAAGGCTAAAAAAAAAGTGTAATTCATGGAATATGTTATGATCTCTCTCTCTCTCTCTCTCTCTCTCTCGCTCGCTCTCTCTCTCTGCTCTGCTCTGTTACCATGGCACCTCACCTTGTCGATCTGTGTATGTGTTCCTTTTAAAGGCTTCATCACCTGAACCTGAAGTGGGCCAGAAAGCAGCAGCACCAGCAGCAGCAGAACCTGAATCACAAGATGAAGTCTTTGGTAAGAGGTTTAACCACATTTAAGCTACAAGTGTGAACATCCCCTGTAACATTTACATTTCTGCATTACAAATGTTTACTAGTTGCTTTTACAAATGCTTTTGCCTCCTAAACATCAGGTGTCGGGTAGTTCTTTCCTATGAAAAATCCTCTGGCACATAGTAGGTGATGCATTTTACATCTGTGGTTTGAAATAAACAGAAGAAGAACTGAGTAGTTAGTTAGTCATCATTTATGGTAGTTGGTTGAACAAACAAAGAAAAGCCACCCACAGAAACTCAAAACGTCATCAGCACACGCAGTTTGATTGACAGGCGATCTCTGGTGAGTGCAGTGCAGAAACGCCACAGCAAGGAAGTGATAGGGCCAAAAGCGGAGACCAAATTAATATCAGCAATGACCCCTTTCCACCAAAGACAGACACAAAAAATGACTTGGTGCCAAAGATTGAGACACAAACACAATAACCAAAAAAAAAAAACCTGCAGCACTGACCACTTGTGGATTCTTGCGGATTACCACTTCACCATGTTTTGCTCCACAGGAATCAGATAATGTCAGTGAGGATTCAGAGGCCTCAGTTCCACATTGCCCCAGGACCTCATTATAGCTTTGCTTCTTTGACTCTATTTCTGTAATTTTGGAAACAATGAAAGGCGTTTGCTTTACTGCATCAGAAGCTGCTTATGCTGCCGTGTGATGTTTATTTTTTGGAGCGAGCAGTCTGGCCAGTGAAAAGTTGGCAGTTATTATTGATGAATGACTGGAAAATAGACGTGGAAGCCAACTAGTCCTCATAATGAGAAACTCTTGAAGTCACTTCCCCATTTGCCCCAGGAAAAGTTTCTTTCTCGCACTGTTGCTCTTGGAGAACTTTCCCCATCTTGTTTTCATTTTGATAGGCTCGATGTTTAAAGACAGGGATGAAAAAAGTGCTTTTGTAATACTGTGACTCAGCAGATGAGGGCAGAATCTATTGTACAATAAAAAAAACAAAACAAAAAAAAACAGTTGCAGGTTGGTAGCAGACTGAATGTCCACTGGGACTTCGGTGCATATTGGCCTTAAAGGCACACAAATCAAACTGCAGGAGGTTATACTGAAACCAGAGGAAATTTGCAACTGAAAAGGCAAGACTTTTGAAATCAATGCTGTCCATCAACGATGTTACTGTGAGGGAAACACTTCATGTCTTTTCTAGCCTCTTGACAGCTGTCATAAGAGCTGGGTGTGGGTGTATCTGTAGGGACCTCCCAGTGTGGAGGAAATGTTCTTTGTCCCTGCATACTGCATGTGTTGGCCAGACCCCTAGAGATATATATCGACCAGAGCCTTATAACATGCAGCCTTCTCTTAGTTGACTGCTGGGTCTCTGAGGTGCTCGTGGTGACAAAGAAAACACACCAGGGGATGAGGAGAGGTGTGAAGTTGGGCTGGAAGAGAGAGTTGGTTGTTAATCCAGTAAGACAATTACACCCTCAAGGCTTTCACCACCCCTGTCCAATAGAGGAAAGGCATCGTGCCCTTAAGACGCAGGGAATGGAAAATGAAGTGTTCCTTGGTTACCATGAAAGTCGGATCAATAAAGCAGACTCCCCCCCTCCCCAGTGTTAGTCTTGTTTTCAGGGTGAGGTGAAATGTGAGAGAGAGCAAGGATTCAGCCATGAGCTACCTACAGATCAAAAGATGTGAGAGGGTGCATGAAACTGGAAATACTGACATTTATATTTGTGTTTATGTTTAAGACGTTTGACTGATGTGAGATTTAGAATGACAGTACCAATACTTCTGTTTTTGTAATGAAACTGCCAAAAGGTGATATCCATGCCTATATTTAATATCGTTAAATTTGACATTTTCAAAGTCAGTGTTTACCCAGATTTTTATTCTTGTCAGGGGGAATAGCTTCTGAAATAACATTTAAACCATTATAGGGCAGTAAAACACTGAAACCAAGGAAGAAGGTAAATAAAATTTCAAGAGCCCAATATGTGCAATAATAGCAATTCTTTTTTCTCCAATACTACCAATACTACTACTTCTTCTACTACTACTACTACTACTACTACTACTATAATAATAATTATAACAGTGATAATAATAATAATATTAGTAATCATCCTCATCATATATACTTCTGGTATCTGAACGCTAACCAATTCAGGTAAAGGGCTTCCTAAAGAAAACATTTGTAGTATTGATCAGTGTTCCAGTAAATATGTAAATAAATATGTAATTCACCACAAAGTCCCTATTAATATGTTGCTTTGTTATCACCAGCAGAGATATCCCTCGCTGCAGCTTCAGCAGATTGATCTGTTAGCTGTTCAACATCCTCCACCTCTTGCAGCTAATTAATGTCCCCTGTGTTAAACACCTGTCATTGATCAGTATGGCGCAGACCTGGAGGTTCCTCCACAGACACATGTGATACTTCAAGGCAGCCGCCCACACAAAACACAGTTTGATTAGTTTTAGCCCAGAGAAACAGCATATGATGAGACACAGACATAAAGTTCCAGCCCCTGACCTACCAAGCAACCAAGCGCACTACATCTAAGTGTTTAAATAACTTGACCTTTGAATCACCAGAGCTGAAAACATAATGATCTTCACACAGAGGCCTTCAGTAGCTAGACTGGAGCTAAGGAATCAGTCTACTGAAGCACCACCGTTTTGGGCAGTATCCCCTATTGCTGACTTACCCAGACTGAGACAAGATGTTTGATGTCATTTTCACCTCTGTACATCTGCTGCTTTGGTTCCAATGGTTAGCATTTTGTGTTAGCTTAGCATAAAGACTTGAGGCCTATAGGAGTCATTAGCCAAGCTCCGTCAAAGTGATGAAATAAACCTTACAGCGACTCTGAAGCTGTTGTATTTACACAGTGTATCATGTATATTTGAAATACACATCTTGTATTTTTTTTTTAAATGGGGTTAGATGATAGGAACTATAACCTCTGCACTTATTATCATCATATCATCGCTTTTAGTTCCTACCATCTCACTTCATCTAACTTCTCCTAAAACGACTCTTTTTTTTTCTTCCAAGATGTCTATTTCAAAAACACGATATATTGTGTAAACAGGACAGCTTCGGAGTTGCTGTAAGGTATATTTTATCACTTTCACAGACCTTGGCTACTGGCACCTGTAGACTTCAAGCCTTTATGCTAAGCTAACACGAAATGCTAACCATAGGAACTGAACCAGTGGACGTACAGAGGTGAAAATAGTATCAAACATCTTGTCTCAGTCTGGATAAGTCGGCAATAGGGGATATTGCCCAAAACGTTGGAGTGTTCCTTTAAGAGAAATAGTTTGATGGGTATATACTGTAGATTGATAAATGAAACAAATGAACCAAACGTGTGACAGGAACCTTTGAGGCTTGACTTCCCTGTGTAAGCTGTTAGTCTAGGTCAACTTGAAATCAGAGCTCTTTTTATGGTGTGTTATTTGTTTCATAATAAATGCACAGACCAGCTGCTTTGGTGCACCTCGGCACTCATGTAGGTCCCACTTTGATGTTGATCGCCTGTTTAATGTTTAACTGGTTCTTAGCTAAGTTGGCTGCTTTCTGATACTGTGTAAAAATACCCTTTCTTATCAGTGTGTAGTTCAGAAAGAGGGAACTTTGCTGTTAGGTTACACTGAAAGCCTCCTGTGATCTGTGCACCAAGGCTGAAAGAATTCGGCGCCAATGGATTAATTCAGTCAATGGGCAAAAGAAAATAAGAGGAGTCCAGCAAATTGGCCTGGTGTGAGTGGTTTATGACAGACAGGTTAGTGGTGCTTTAGTGAGGCCTGTGTTGTTTGAGTTGTCATCAGCGAGCGGCGTGACTCATCCAGGCCCGTCCAGCGTCTGGGGATGTCTCCACACTGCACTTCCTGTTTGCTCTGCTTTTCCACTGAAGGGCAAACACCACCATCAGCTGTGGGGCCTGTTAAAAGCCCATTACGGCTCCATTACCTGGCCCTGCCTGCTGCAGGCCCCTGCTCAGCAAAACAGACCCCCTCTATCTACCCGTCTGTCTGCATGTTTCGTCCTGACTCTGTCTGGGTCACTGTTTCTTCATCATCACAGAGAGAGCTGAGGAGAAATGAGCAGCGGCTGGAGACCGAAGCCCAGGGAAGGCCAGGAAAAGATGGGGTGGATTTTGCAGTGGGTTGCTTGAGCAGCCATTTGAGGACAGGGGTAGCTCAGGTAGAGAGTCAGAGATTCACCACGGCTCAGCTGTAAGTCCATTGTGCAGACTTCACTCGCTGCCTCTGTCACGTTAACAGAAACCAAAGACATAAGGGGAAGAGGGCTTCGCTTCTGTAGCACTTGGCTTTCTTTCTAATTAGTTTGTTTTTGTGCCTCAGTGTCTTAATACACCCACACCGGTGAAGAGTTGTTCAGTGAGATAAATCATTATGGGTTACTTAAGCTTTTAGACTGGAGGTCAGTTTGTACTCAGGTTTATGTAAAACTCCAGTGGTGTA